>VZTH01017990.1:0-72599 GCA_013397815.1 Aleadryas rufinucha
ATAATAATAATAAATAATCTTTTATTAAGATAGAGCCTTCATAAAATACTGACATGAAGAAACAGCTCACTGTTTGAACTTGAATTTTGAGCACAAGATGTCAGACATAATGGTTAATTTATTCTATAAAATAGATTTTTAAATAACAGTTAATGCAAAATCCTAGTCTTTCATATTTGGGTTGACGGTATGTAAATGACTTTTTATGCTACTTTGTAATGGACATAAGGTCATTAATTCTTCTTTTTCCTTTCTCCCCATCTCTGAACAGCCTGGTAGGCTGGATTCTGCCCCATCTAAGTGTTAAACACTGAGTATGGTTCATAGTTTTATGCTTTTTCTGTATGTATGAATTTGTCCTCTAGGATCTTACAGCCTGACTGCAACCAGGGATTTTAGCTATAAATTGAGTTTTATGACTTCTACACACTAAACTTTCGTCTTTTCTCTTACATTTTGACAAAACATTGCTGTTGTCTCATGAAAGTAAATTTCCATAATCATTTTCTTGCTAATGG
Organism: Aleadryas rufinucha; assembly: GCA_013397815.1. Classification (NCBI taxonomy): domain Eukaryota; kingdom Metazoa; phylum Chordata; class Aves; order Passeriformes; genus Aleadryas; species Aleadryas rufinucha. The sequence continues at coordinate 519 of VZTH01017990.1, forward strand.
GCTATGCTTATCTTTCACAATGTGTTTCACAATGGGTCACAGAATTCTGTGATTGAATGCCTAATGTGGGAAAGGGCCTGTGTTGATTGTCCAATACAAGCGCCTGTTCAAGGAGGGTCACCTACACCAGATTTCCCAGGGTTGTGTACAATCAGAGTTTAAATGTCTTCAATGATAGAGTCTCTACAACCTCTCTGGACATCACATGGAGGGGTGGAAGTAGTCTCATTTTGCCTCTACTTTTTTTAAAAGTGAGGCCTATCCCTTCCGCTTTAGGAAGTCCTGGAGCAGACTGGAGATGTAGTGTGTGAATTAGGGGAATTCTAGTAAAACAGTAGTTGTACTGGGATGTGGCTCAGTAGGGAAGAGCAGGCCTACCCTCAGTGCATCCCTCTGTTTACTTCCCCAGCATGGGATGAAAGCTCCTGGGACACACACCAGCTCTCTAGTGATGTTGGTGTCATAGAAAAGCAGAGATTTGTAAAGAGAAATAGAAAACCCCAACAGCAGCGTCTGCTAAGTCCTTGTTCAAGAATATTTAATAGGTACCTTCATGGACAAAGAGTGAAAAGTACTGTATTTGGCACTAGGACACATTTTCTAGAAAAGTTTAAACAAATAAGGCAGTATGCCTGTGGTATATCAGAGATGCAGTTAGACAAAAGAAAAAAATCTTGGTTTCCATTTACTTCAATAATTGATTTTTTTCCAAGTATTGTAGTTGGTCAAATGGTGAAGAAATACAGATTAAAATGTAAACAGATTAAAGGCAATATCTCTAAAAAAAAAGGATCAGAAGTTACAAATGTTCTGATTTATTTTGTTCTTTCCATAGTACCACTTTTTTTCAAGCTTTTGGGAAGCTTAATTATTAAGTAAAAAAATGTAATGAATATGTTTAACAGTGGATTAAATCAGAGATGAATTTTGGCTACTTCTGAATAATTATGACATCTGATACATATGTGTGTTTTCAGGTACTCTTTTCCCAGTACATCTATTCAAAGTACCACGATGCCCCAAAATAATAACAGCGTAATTCTGTGATAACATCTGCCAGGGAGTTAAAAACCCAGTTGTAGTCTGGGCTTCTCAGATTGCTTGCAAGGAATTTGCTAGAGTAGCAGGTAACAAAGCAATGGGCCATCATGGAGACTAGGAAAGCTTCTGTTCACAAGTTGTCCATTGAAGCAACAGAGAACGACATTCCTCAGGGTTAAGGGTGGTTTGGAGTAACAAAACTTTGTTGATTAGAAACTAAACATGATGGAAAAGTTTTCTATATCCATGGATATGGGACTGGTTGGTAAATTCTTGTATAAGGTGATAGTAACCTGCAGAAAAATGAATTGCAGTAGACAGCAGTTACGGCTTGCGCGTGAAAGGAAAACACTTGTGTTCACTCAGTGCATACACATGACCAATTAATCACTTCCTTTGAATTTCCTCTAAGTTCTCTCCACAATGTTTTCAAGGACAGCAGAGATTACTCTGAGTAGACCATTAATACTGCTTTTCGGTTTGGGTTTGGTTTGGTTTGGTTTCGGTTCTGGACTTAACCCTAGAATTGTACAATATTCTTTTTCCTCTTCAAATTTACTTCCATTGTGTTTATGAGATTCTTGAAACTCATACCTTTTTTTTTCCCAATACTGGGGACAGACAGACACTTCCCTAAATCTCTCTGAAATGAGAACAGTGACTCTCAATGGAAGAGTGACTGGGAATTAGACTAGGAGATTAGAAGCCCTGGGCTCTAAGATTACTTGTTTTCTAATTTTTACGAGGCTTTGAGTCACTTCTCTATATTCTGATTTTCCCATCAAGTGAATACTTATTCCATTAACCATTAAAACAAATACATTTCCTCCTATCAGGGCAGTGGTTACAATAAGTGAGCCATGACTAGTTCCCATGGCTATATTCCTTTGCATAATTGTAATTACTTATATTTGTGCAACAGTATACATAGTAATAAAAATCCCTCATACTTTATTCTATAGAAACCTGGAGAAAACAACAAATGAACAAAGAAACAGTTTTTTCTGACCCCACTCAAAATGCTTACAAAATACTCTTTATGGAAATGTTTCAAACTCTGAAAAAACAAATTTTTCCAGTTCATAAAAACATTTTTAAAATTACTTCATTTTGAAAGCTGTTGTATTCCCACAAAAGTAAGGACAATCTTGCATGGAACACCTATGATGTAGAAATCATTTCTTCTCGCTATTAGGAACATCTTTGCAAAGATCCGTGTAGCTTTCCTGCTGTTATCCCTCTTGAGCTCTTCTTTTGCATATTGACTACTGACTGATTAGCACATTGCTTCTCATGCTCCTGAGCAAGTCTAAATCTTAATTTTTACTTCTTCAGCTAGGTGTTTCTCAGAAATGTTTCTGTATGCCTTGTAATGGTTTGTTAGAGGGTTTTAAAGTTAATTGGCTAGATTTGATACTTTTACCTTCCCCCTTTTTACAGATTCAATATTGACATTGAGAGAAATTCAAATCCCAAGCCACAGAAATTCCCACAGAGTTGTGTTTAGAACTGATATGTCCTGAATGTTCATTATAATTCTCTCTGGTTAAGGTTAGTTGTGATGCCCAGTTACCATGATCTATTTCTGGTTCACGTTTTATCATTGTCTCTGTAGTTTTTAAACAGTCTTTCAGGCTTTTCAGTGTTAAAGAAATCAAATATGAAGACAGACACTAAGCATGAAATGTTAAAGAATTTGAGATTCACGTTCAGCACTAGTCTCTGAAATTGAGGAAACAGGAAATAAAGGAGGAAACTTCTCAACAGTCATTTCTGCTGTTTTCCATAGTTAATATTTTGCCAATGTGTCTCTACAAACCTCACCAGGAAAGTGGTCACAGTACCAGCCTGACAGAGTTCAAGAAGTTTGGACAATATTCTCAGGCACGTGGTGTGATCCATGGGGTGGTCTGTGCAGATCCAGGAGTTGGACTTGATGATCCTTATGGGTCCATTCCAACTCAGCATATCCTGCAACTATATGATTCCAAGCCCAGACTATAAATCTACGTAAAATATCCATTGCTCAGTATCACAGGATTCTATAACTGCAAACAGTTAACAGGTTTCTACTAGGAAAATAAAAGAAAAAGGAAATAAAACAGAGTTGCATCCCTGTGCAGATTTGTTGAACTGATTTTTATTTCCATGCACAGATCCCAAGAGGCCCTGTCATGAATCTGCAACACTTAATTTGACTGCAGAAATCAGCCAGCTGTATCAAATGTCTGCTCTGGGTCAATCTTAAATGGAGACTGAATATTCAGCAAGCAGTGAATCCACTGCAGTATAATAGAAATACTTTCTCTGTATATAAACATGGTCTATCTGATGTAACTAAGTACTAAATGCCTGTTCTATTTTTACAGCACTCATTCTTTGAGAAAAGTTGGCAAATTTAATTTAGTTGTATTAATTTCATTATATTTTTAATCTTTTTACTACAAAGGGAGGCATATGAAAAAGAAACCTAAACATGTTAGTGAGCTTCATTATTCAGTTAATACTTCCGTTAATGACCAGTTGTGAAAGATAGTATTAAATTTACAAAGACCAGACAAAGATATTCACATTCCTTTTTTATTTTTATACTTTGAAGGGAATATTTGCTTGTTAACACAAATTTTAAGGATCACAACAAAGTGATGGTAACAACACAGTGTTTGTTTTTTGATTATTTGCTTATTTTAATTATTTTATTATTTATTTAGGAAAACATTCTCACTGTATCTTGTTGTGTTTTTTCACCTGTAAGTAGAGAATTTCTCAACCGACTTTATTTAAAAGTTAGATAGCTAATTTGAGCTGTTCATTTAGTTAAAGCTTAAGGTATACATCTAGCCAACCCTTTTTAACAAAAAAGAAAGTTAGATTGCTCAAGGACCAAATTCATACCGCAACAGAATCAAAGTCAAGTAGGATACATCTTCTTTTCAATATGTATGTGTCTCTTCATTGACAATAGAAGTAGTCTGAATGTCTTACCTTAGAACTTAATTTTTATGTGGCTAAAATTAGCAAAAATGAGCCCACTCTAAGATTCTGTCCATCACCTGGGATGTTGGATGATATCCATGACTATTTTACAATTTAAATTATTCCCCCTCTCTCTCATTTTCAGGACACTTTTCCTCTTCCCTGCTTTGTAGGGTTCCATCTTCTTAATCTCTCTGCTATTTTTCATGCAGCTGAAGGACAAGACTGCAGATTTTTAGGATTAACTATTAAAGAAATCCAATAATATCTCAAATAATAGTTTATTTCTCAAAATCTAAGCTTGCCTGATTTTTGAAATTGAAAGTTCTAAAATGTTTCTCCAGAAAATGTTCAGTAGCATAAGCTGGTCTCCTGTTTCAAATAAACTTGTCTAGAGGGTGTTTTGCTCACACTTATAGTTAAAAAGTAAGTTATCTGTTGATTTCTTTAGTTGCTAAAAGTGAACATTTAGTTATAATGAGGTAAAGGAATTAGGTATATTAAAATTTATCATATACTGTATCATATGAGTAATACTTCATTTGAGAATGACTTATTTTATTATGCTGTGATGAATAACACTGGTCTATTTTAGTTACATATTTCTACTCTTAACTATATGTAGTTAAGTCATTCACCGTATATATTTTTTTCTCTGTGTTTGGTTTTTTGTTTTGTTTTGGTTTTTTTTTAAATTGTGAATTCTTTATTTTGATTAATTTCTTTCATAAACATGTAGAGTGTCTTTAGAGTACGATTTGATGAAAATCAGAAATGATGGTAAAGGTCCTTTTTCCTTTCTAACGTTCACTAAGGTAAAGAAGTTACAAAGAATTAGAGATGGAGAAAGATGAAAAATTGAAAAGCAGTAATTTCCTCATTACAGAGACCCATCTTGGGAAGAAGTGCTTTGGAAAAAGCTGGTAAAAGTTATCTAAAGTTACAAATCTTTGCTTGCCTTTGGGAGCCATCTCTGCCAAGACAGGCAGGTACTCTGTTACACCCAGCTGTCTCTTTCCTTGTGTTTATTTGGCACTGCTCACACTGAAACTGGACAGTTCAATGTTGCTTATGTTTTCTTTGAAACCCCCGAGTACGTGGTCTTTTCATGCTGCTTACAGGGACCGCTTGAGCTGATGAGAGCACTTATCTGCAAGAGAGGGTAGTTTTCTGGTAAGGCTGCTAACAGAAGGAATTGATTTCATAATCAGAGCTAAATGGCACCTCCCTGGCAACAGACACGTTGAGTCACATCTGTTATGCATGTACCTCTAGGCTGTTCTCTTGGAAACTGTCCTGTATGGGATCTGCCTGCCTCTCAAAACCCAGGAACAAAAATGGCCTTTTTGAACAGTTCATTTCAGCCAGGTTTTCCAGCTACTGAATGTTTACAGTACCTATTGTGCCACTTTTTATGGTTTCCAGATATCCTGTCTTAAGGTTAGTGCCTTCACTACATACCCTAGGCTGCATGGGATGTCATAAACCACTATAAACTCCATAATGTGAATAAATTTACACAAGAACCCTATACAGCTTCCTATACCGCTTTGTGATTAACTGGAAATATCAAGTGATTTCCCCAAACTTTTTGAAACAATATCCTGTGATCAAAATACTGCTTGTACAAGGGAAGGCAATAGATTCTTTCAAACTTTAATGGGTACAGGCACATAAAAAAGGAGGAAATTAGCCAGCCAACAAGACTGAAACAGCAATTAGCTAAGGAGATGCCTATGAGCTGACCTGAACAGGCAAATCCACCTTCGCATGTGTCTCCTACATGAAAGGTAAAAAATCATAGAATTTTGTCACTTAACATGATTCCTCCTCTAGACAGGAGGTAACTAATCATCCTCTTGCCCTTTATTAGGTAGATGGAGTTGTGATTGAAATTACATACTCATTAGAGTAATCAGATCTCAAAAAACACTTGACTTAACAAATTACGTGGATCAACTCTTTAACTCGTGGCTCTACTTTTTAATAACCAAAAGACACGTAGTGTAAGAAATTGTGGAGTAATTAGCACCTGTATTTTCTTTCCCTTCACTCAGTAATTCCACTTTTTGTCTTTTCTCTGTTTTCTTCATGTAATGAGAGTTCTCTGATATTCCTAAAGAAATCTGTCAAATTGTTCCGTACACAGCTTTTGAAAAAAACATCAAATTATTTCTCCCAGGAGTGCAAACAGTGATACCAAAGGAAAAGAAAAAAAAAACCCAAAAACCAGAAGACATAGCCCTTTAGAATTTTTAATGATGAACAATAAAAAGTGACTTCATTTATTAAAAGATAGATTCCAAGTGGTGCGGGAAATTATTTGGTGGTTTAAAAACAGCAGTGCAGAATTTCCTGTTATTCATGTATTATTTCCTCTCTCCTTCAAATGTAATATTAGTTAAATGATAGCTTGTTTTTTCATTATGTTCAGGAAATATGATTCAACAATTCTGCAATGTTTCTTGTAAATGAAAGTAACTATACTTTAGAAATTATAATGTTCAATATTAATCCCTGTAGATAGCATTTTACTCGGAAAAGTAAACACAAATGTAAGTGGAAAATAATTGCAGCTGATTGGACAAAACATGAAATCAAAAGTACTTCCAAATACAATGCTATGATTGCTTCAAAAGAACATTGAGAACAATGAAAAATAATTTTCTGTGAAAGAAATCAAGAGCTCATACTGATGTTAAGCACAACACAATTCCTAGAATATTATTCCCTTTTTTTTTGCTGAGATCAGTCATTTGTTGACAAAATCATACATTTGAAATAGTATTTAGATATCGAGAGATGAAAAAAAAGTCTAATTTTAGCTAGTAAACCTCACTGTTAAAAATATATTCTTTATTTCTGCTTTGACTTTGATGATCTCCAAACAGGTCCAGTGAAAGCAAGTTGATCAGGGCTCCATTCGGCTGAGTCTGGTCTGAACATCTTTAAGCCAATTCTGAGCTTATCCAAGGACAGAGAATCCACAGCCTCACTGGGCAACCTGTTCCAGGGCTTGATCATGCCCAGAGCCTCATGGTATCTGAGGCCTCTTCAAAACATTTTGAAAATATTCTATTAACAGCTATTTCAGATTACTTTAGAAGCATTTATTACATACAGAATCATTGTGAACAATATCCGGTGCTATAGAGGATTTTTCAGAGATCAGAGTAGAAATCTTTTTCATTGCAATTCTTAAGATACCACCATTCCATGAATAGTAAAGAAATAACTGTGTTGTAAAAATCCTTAATGACAAAACTTGTTTTTGAAATGAATGGACTAAGCTAAACATATTTTAGTTGAGAAAGAGTCATCATTAACCTTACATATCTTAATATAAAATGACAAGAACTTGGAAGGTGGAAGAAAAGTACAGGGTTGGGACTACTGAATTAAATTAAACTTTTTAAAATTTTCTGGAGATATAAAAATTATCTTCCAATCATTAGTGATGCTGTATATCTCTAAATCAAGGCAAGATCTGGAGACAAAAAGTTTCTTTTCTATTTTTCTCCTCAGTGTCTTTTTCCACAAAAAAAGGCATGTAAATGCTACTCAGACAGTGCTGCTTAATCCAGATCAAGTTCCTGAGGGAAAGAGGGCAAATATAAAGTTTATCTTTTTGAGAGGCAGGGAGAGATTGGAAATTATGGACCAACTATCTTAATTTTAGTTCATGCAATAATAGCAATATGAAAAGATATATTTCTGTAAATATCCCAAAAATAGAGAGAGAATGCGTAACAAGTAACATAAATTTGTCAAGAATGTATCATACACTCTGAATTTCCTTCTCTGTTGATAGGAAGTTCTGAATATGCAGAAGAGTATATACTATATATCTTGACCTCACCATTGTCTTTTGTTTCATGTGACATTTTGATAAACAAAACAGAGAAAATCTTCATGAAATTGCTATGAGGCAGATACACGGTTAGGAAACCATGTTTGGTAGTTATTAATGGTTCTTTGTTGTCCAGCATTACGTATTGAGCAGTGTTCTGCAGAGATCAGTCTTGTGCCCGGTTCTTATCAATGTTCTCATTAGTGACTTGAGTCATTGAGTAGGTAGTCAATGATTAAATAGTGTAGTGTGCTTATTAAATTTCCAATGACATCAAGCCATGAGGGTCTGTAAACATATATGAGGACAGACTTAAAAAGATTTTGACAAATTAGGAAAACCATTTAAATAAATTGGATGCAATTCAGTAACAAGAAATGCAGAACACTAAGTTTAAATGACCAAAAATTTCAAGATAAGTCATTATACACAAAACATTAACTTTGCAGATTAGAATCTGAGGTAGACTGAGTGGACTTTTTCCTTAACATGAGATATCCAAAATGTTCCAGACATCTATGTATGACATATTTATTTTATTATCCCTTTGTAGACACTGGGAAGAAATACCTTTTCATGGAACCTTATTTGTTCTAAAAATCTGCTTAAGATTCCTTAGAAATGTATATATGTCTGCAATGATTATCAAAGTAGCCCAGGACAGAAGCTCAGATGTAGATGTCCGTGTCGTAGAAAGACAACGTATTAAGTGTTAGAGACAGATAATTTTCTCTTAAACCAAATGGGAAAAAATCCTCTTTATTTGAAGAAATTATAAAGGATTCAAGGTCAGTTATGGAACAGTAAGTCCTATATGTAGATTTACCAGACATAGGAGGAAGACTCGTTCCTACAATTCATTAGCCAGCTCCTCTTTGCCTACTCCCTGCCAAAATCATACCACCAAAATCTCATTGTTCAGGAAAAAAGTATATGAAGAGCAGATCTTCAAAACATGATGGGTCAACACAAGTCAAACAATGCACTGTTGCTGCTACATACCCGAAGTCTGGCCCAATATGCCAAAGCACTTCATACTTCTCCATCTAGATTTTATGGCTGGCTGCTAGAAATCACTGTGATTGCTCAGGTCCTTAGAGTCATGCAAGCATCCATCCTGGATACTGGCTTGGACAAAATTCCTTGAAAGGCCTGTCCAAACACAGTCATAAGCAGCAAGAGTCCAGCTGCTTGAACAGGTGCAGCCCAGTTTTTACTCAAAATGTGTTCAGTTCTGGTTCTGATCTATGGAATTATTTCAATTACCCTCCCCCAAGACCTAGTGGGTTATCATAATGAGCAAGAGCTAGTGATAGCTGCATGCTAAAAACTTTGTGCATGTCATTCACAAATACTAACCAGGTGTTCAACAGTCTACTGGATGATATGGATGACCTTCCTGGCCAGTGTTGTGATTTTGGGGTCACTTACACTGGCTTATGGAACATGGATTTGCAAACTGACAAACCCAAAATATAAAACCTGGGAATAGCTGATAAAGCACTGAAAGTCTCTAGCTACCCGTTAACATGTAACCAGGCTGATTTCAGTTGACTGAAAATGTTTCAGTCTTATTTTGCTGAAGAGCTTTGTAGGAAGAATGTGACAGCCACTTCTGGCTCCCAACAGGCAGATATTTTTTTAACACAATGTCAAAGGAATTTTTTGCAGCTTGGAGAAATCTTTATATAGAGTCCTAGGACTCACAATGTTGTGTAGTACCCAGAAGTCCCAGTGACAGTTTGTTTCTCAGAAAAGTTTCAGTTTCCACTCTTTCATCTAGAATAAAATTGGGAATGTGTTACAGCTACAACTGAAATGCCCACATGTTCTGTGTTTCTTTCCACAATATCAAAGGAGTTAGACAGATAGAATCTGTCAGCAGGAGATTGCATATACTATTTAGTCCCAGCAATAAATTGTTTTAAAAAAAGAAAATGCAGACTTAACCAAAATGAACAGTAAAAGCAACAAAAATCACAGGATTTCTTTCTTTAATCTGTTAGCATTTAGCTTGTGAGGATTTGAGCTTGCACTAAGCAGCCATATGGACCATGTAAGTCAAGTCTGATACCTGCTGTCACTGTCTGCGTCCATCAAGTGACAGTGTTATTTCCATCAAATTTATTAGAGTTGTGTGTCCCTGGACACTGGCTCTGAGAGCGGAACAGCCAGCAGCCTAAACCAGGAGAAGTTCAGTGACATTTGGATGAGAATGATTCAGTGCCTGTTTCTTATTGAGGAAGGGGATAGGAACAAATAGGTTTATGCATGCAAGGATCTCTGTGCTCAAGGACTGTAAACAATGAGAGTCACTATTTCATAAGTGTTCTGTGACACTTTTGTTATGAAGTAGAGAGCACAAGGTTGTCCATAAACCAATAGACATAGATGAAGGTAAGTATACACCTCAGGGATGTGATGTGACCAGCAATTTGCAGAAAGGAAAGCACCTTGTGCCCTGTCATAGCTGAAGCAGGTCTCAGCCTGCCACTGTGAGACTGGTTTCTTCCTTTTGTCCTCCCTCTTCCTCATGTCCTAACACCTCCAGGGACCTGGTCCCTGTCACATTGAATGTCTTCAGTGCTCTCCAGTTACAATTCTCGTGCCTGTTGTGCCCTGTCAGTCCAAGGCCAAGTACTGCTATTGCCCTTCTCAGACCTTTCTTGATGGACTTGTTTTCCTTCCTAGAGTGAATTTTCACCTGCTAACTCTCACTATTTCATAGTTTTTTGGAAATAGTTTGTTAAAGATTCAGAGCATGATAAAGTGGTGGAAGCATGGATTTTGCTGACCTCAGTAAGGATTGCTGCAAGAGTTTTGGCAAATGATCTTTGTAAATTATAAAAACCCTTTGAAAATATGTATATAAACTGCCAGTGGAATACATCTTGACAGATGTCTTTTCAAATCAAAGAAAATTTTCGTTTTGATAGCATCCAGCTGTTCTATTTTAAGTTTGACTTTTTATGCCCATGAGCCCAAATAAAAATCAGAATTGCTTTCCAGAAGGAAAAGGGAAAGTATTTTACACGAGGAGTTCAATGCCAAAAACTGGGTTGGTATGAACACTTGGGCAGCTAACTTGGTGGTGAAATTTGAGGTCACAAAAACTAAAGAAAAGACAACATTAGTAAAAGAGCATGTGAAAGACCTGTAGAGGTGAATAAATCTTCACTGTCCCTGCCTCAAAATTATAATTTACTGCATTGTTATCTAAGGAAAGCTGTCTAGACCATGGAAATTATTATGCTTGTGGAAGAATCTCAGAATGGGACATAAGAAAGTTCTTAATCTGCCCAGGTTATATCCTGACAGACTGAAAGGATATAAAATCAACACCAGTCTGCTTTGCTATGTATTTTCCTCTTTGGAAACATATTTGCATTTGTGTATGAAGAACTGTGTCTGTAGATTTCTTTTGTGTCTGTTCTTTGTACTGAAAAACATGTTTAAAAGTTTCCTTTGTATCTGACTGTTATCTAATGGCATCCATCCTGAGAAGTCTAACTGTCCAGTTTCTATGTGTAACCCCTATTTTTTCATGCATCTCCAGCCTTATTCCTCCATCTCTCTGCAGAACGTTATTTCATGCAACCTTAGGTCTCAGTATTGTAAGTAAAATGTACTCTGATGCCTCAGTGAGGATCCTCTCCTGCATCACAGCCATTTATTCTATCATAACACTCTCTACTACTTTGCACAGATGCAGCATAAATATGCCCTCAGAAGAGAACCATTACAGCTCAGGCCCTTGATCTCAGATCCTCATTATGCAGTCCACCCTCTAATTCACTTGAGGACTTCCTTGATGTTAATTTGCATAATACTTCATTTTGTTAGCTGAATACACAGTGTATTTCCTGTCATGAAACAGAGGCATATACATGAAGCAAGATTTTCTGTGGAAAGAACCTTTTTTAAATAAGAACATGAACTTGGGCAACCAAAGGTTAAGTTAAAATTAGGTCTGTTTCTTTGTGGGAGCAAGTATCTTGCTTATTAGGGTATAGAAAAAAACTAACTTTTGTTGGAATTTGGATAAGTAATAAGATGAGAAAATGTTAAGTGTCCCATATTTAAACACATGCTCCAGACTTTGTAAAGTCATCCTCAGCATCAAAATATGTTTTTTCAAGGGATTTAAAATATTGCTCTTTGTTAAAGGAACAAATATTTATTCCAAAATTAGGAGTATTAATGGATGGTGTTTAATTGATGGAGTAAAACCACCCTGCTTCTTATAGACCTGGAAGGATTCTTCCATGACCTAGTCCTTCATAAAATGTGACAAAACCATGATAGTCTGCCTCCCAAGTCAAAAGCTGTAGATAAGATATAGACCTTTCATCTTTGTTCATCTAATTGTTAAACTATTACCTTAAGAATTAGCCTAAATTTTTATCCCCAGAGCTTTCAGAATGACCCTAAATATATAACCCTGTTAGACTGCATGACCATACTGCATTTAGAGTGTTCATGTTGCCAGTATGGTGGTTGATAGATCTTTTATACTTTCAGTCTTAATATGAAAGCACATATTGTTCTCACATTGGAAAAAAGAAATTTTGAGATATATTTGCATCTTTTGTAAGGGACATAATTAAAGCTAATATTTATTACAGCTATCTATGTCCTAACATAGTTTAATTTATAGAAAACCTGCTGTAATTTTTCCTAAAATGTGTCCCCTTCCTTGAGACTTGTGGCTGTTGGCAACTGATTGGCAATAATTTTACATAAAATTAGAGATTACATAAAATCAGCTGCTATCATATGTGATAGTTCAGCATACAAAGTGCTTATTTGAACTTCTAGTTCTGATTTCTCAGTAAATTAATTTTAAATAGCAATGTGTGGTATATTCTGGTATGCACTGACAAACTTGCCCACCTTTGTGGGTTGGGATTGAGGAGCTGTGGCAATGGCCTGGCTAATCCACCCTCCATCCCTGAGCTGCTCACTCCTTCTTGACATACTTTTTAAGAAATGTCTCTATCTGAGTTCAGTCGGAACATGGACACATTTTTCAATGTAAAGATGTAGTCATTTAGACATGGACTAGCTATTTCACTGAAAAATCAAGCTTATAAATTTTGAGTAGCCACGTTTCCATGTTATGCTTTCTTTGCTCACAGCGGATTACGAAATAAAGAGGTCTGAAGTATATCAACACTTTGCACTGGATTAAATGTTGTTACAGGAAATAATAAACTGAGTTTTCTTTCAACTTGTCATTTTCTCTCTTGACTTCTGTCCTATTTTTTTTTCCTACTTTATTCACTTAGCAGCCCTTGTACACTTGTCTCTTTCTGCTGTGAATTACATCAGACACCACGTTGGTGCTCGCTGAGATGCTGGGCAGAGATCTCTGAGGGAATGGTGCTCCCACCTCCAATTGAGAAGAGCAGCAGAAGCTCTGCATCACAACTCTGCTGTACCTCAAGACAGAGTCAAAACAACATGCATTTTCTAACAACTATGAACAGATCATACGAATGATTTTGCAGGCCTCTCTCCTATTAGTCTGTGGGTCAGATGTGAAGTGGTTTTCCTTTGTTTTGTTCTGCACACAGCATAGCGGTTCTGTAGAGAGCAAGCATTTTTTTGGCAAGATTTTAAGCAGCGCAGCCAGAAGCTATCTTTAATACTACAAGGATATGACATTAATCAATTTCCAGTAAATCTCTGTTTCATGTCTGAGCATGCAGGTTTTACTCTTCCTGGTAGTTGTTCTAATTGCCCTGCTAAATGCAGTAAATCTGTACCTCTGGGAGAAGTAACACTTCACTACTCTTTCCACAGCTCTGAAATCAGTCAGCGGTTGGACATACTAAATTCAGATGGCCAGATACTCATTTTCTCAGTGTTTTTAACCTGCCTTCTGAAGGAAATCAGGTATATGTGGAAAAATCGTTTCACTCGCCTTCAGCCCCCCTCTTCCCCTAGTAACTTTTAAATACATTTTTGGGTGTTTTCAGCTATACTTGACAATGCCTAGATAACTCAAAGCTATTCAATTCCTTTGACTTTTGTGAAAGTAGATGGCTGTAACTCAATTTTATCCCTTCTGTCTGGCCTTCTAGCTGCAGAGAAAGAGAGGCCCTAAAGCCAGACAGTAGCTCATACAAGAGAACCAGTCAACCCCCACCACCAAGCTTTGCTGATGCCCTTCTGGCAGATCATGTATGGACAGAAAATTCAGGAGGCTGTGGGTTGTTTGAGAGAGCTGTGGCTAGAAGGGGAAAAGTTGCAGAGAAGGCTGCAGCTGAAAAATGTTAGGACACAGAGGAAATTGAATGTTCTTGGCTAAAAAACAAGGGTAGAGCTTGAACAGGTAGAGAAACTCCAAGAACACTGTGGAGAAAACAAGGCTAATACACTTACCCCAGTGGAAGACATGGAACACATTAGTGTATTGGAGGAAGAAAACATGGACCAGGGGAGGCACCTGCATCCCTAAGTTAATTGCTTTATTGGTCTTGCAGCTTACAAAAATATAAATTCCTGCTTTTGTTTACTGCAGTGTAAAAGATTTGAAACAACCCCAAGAAGGTACTTTGCAAAATCTAGTACAAGTGATTCTTATCTTCAGCTGTGGAAATTTGTGTCACTTTTTATAGATCAGAATGTTTCCTAAGATGAAAAATCAAATGCATTTTCTTTTGCTCTTATATCATCCTGGAAGTGAAGGCTGGATTGTTTTCTGTGTTCTGTCAGAAAAAAAAAACAAATTTAGCTCCTAGAGCTATCTGAGCATATCATTCCTAAATTAATCTGCAGTCATGTTGCTTTCCTTCACTTCTGTTGGCATGTCTACCTTTCAGACTGAAAATAAAACACTCATTGAGTTCTGACCAATGAAATGATCATTCCAATATACCAATTTTAAAAATTTTCTGGTCATTTGGAAACACAAGTGACATAATAAATCAAAATGCCAAGCTATTCTCCTCCTCTTACTACTTGTTATGTTCCTTTTAATTTCTCTAGTTTCTGTAGTTTTATTTAGGACATAGAGGGGTTTTCTGAATTTTGCATTAGTGTCGTAAACTTGATTGAGGACTATGGAGAGTTAATCAAACACTCAAAACAGTAACTTAAGAGCTTTTGCAGATGGCTGTATTTAGTCACTGAAACTCCTCTTCTGAACTGCACAAATAGCAATGAAATTTTGCTTTTGATTTACAATTTAAACAAAAAAATCAATATCCATTAGTTTGGGGTTTTCTTCGGTAACCCCTTCCCCAAACAGCACACAATAGAGAGACTTCATTCTTTTTAAAACAAAATATTACCTGTTATTTGGAGGTTTTTGATCCTGATTTATTTATTTAACTTGTTCATCTTTAAAAAGAAAATATACTAAATGAATATTTAGTGTATTTATTTACTGTATTTATCAATATTTATGCAAAAAACATGGGTTTTTTTTCCTTAAACCAAACTCTTCCCTAATTTCAACCCAGGATTTTCAAACAATTTTTATTCTTCCAGAGGTATATCTTCTGATAGACTACATTAAGAAAAACCATCATAACTTTTCAAACTAATATCTATTTTAATTTTCTCTCTCAAACATCATTAAATCCACAGATAATGTTAGTCTATCCTTTGTCTTCTTATTGGTGGAAAAACATAAATGTAACAGTTTAGGATATTGTCACACATGCTGCAAAGTTCATTACTTATAAGGAGAGATAAAAAGCAATTGCTTTCCACAAGTTTATTTTACAAGTTATTCTAAGGTGTCTCCCGTTTTCCTGCTTCCTGCTAGTGGCTGCAATTTTGTGACATTGTGTTATTCAGGTTACCTGAATCCAGCAGTAGAAAGTACAAGAGTGGGAAATCCAAAATCTACCCTGCTCCTCTTCTGGGGCTTTGCAAAGAGCCAGTGTATCATTGAGGAGCCATCATTCTTGGAGTCCAAAAAAAAAAGGGATAAAAACCTCCCATATAATTTATTTTTCAGGCTTAGCCTTAAGGAAGGTGGGTCTTTGTGTAAGTTGTTGCTACCTTCTTGAACTTGCTTTCTAGTGGTTCCCTTTGTCCATGACAGTGTTTGAGGCCTACTGCTCTCTGTGGGCAGGTGAGCCAGAAGCTGGGCAAGTGGGGCCTCACCCTTGGGCACTATCCTGAAGACCCCAAACACAAGGAAAAAAGTTGGGAAAAGAGGTCCTTTGCTAGCCCCAAGGAGGTGACAAGCAAGGAGGTGAAACAGAGTCTGTGCCAGCCAGGGTCTCCAGCCCTGGGAATGGTGCCAGAGAAAGGGCAGGATACAAGGGCAGATCACAACACTTGTCCAAGAGGTTTCTCCATGAACACTTGTCCATGCGGTTTCTCCACACCCCTTACCCGGGGTGTGAGGCCAAGGCCCATCCAGGAGGCAGGGCCAGAGGCAGGGTTGGAAACCTGACAGCTTTCAGCTGGGCAGAAAATTTGCTGATGAGTTTGTCTCATCAGCAAGGCCATTAATTAAAAACATTGGTGGGTGTTTGGTCCCTGAGGGATACTCTCAGTAACCAGCCGTCAGCAGGTTTTATGCTGCTGATCACCACCCTGGAGACCAGCTAACTTTCCACCCACTTTGTAGTCCATGTCTTCAGCCCATATCTCACCAGTCTGGATGTAGGAACACAGTGGGCGAGGCCTGGATAAAGTCACAGTGAACAGCTTTCCATGCCACCTCCACCGACGCAGCTCTGTTAGTACAGAGGGCAATCTCTTTATTACAGAAACTGCCGCAAGATTGCAAAACAGCTTAATTATTTATTTGGTCTGACCCGCATTTCACTGGGAGTTGGATCAGGGCTTTGGCAGAGCAAACACTTGTCTTGTGTTACCTCTACTGTAAACTTCCTTTTCTTGTTACGTAGTGGTGTTTTTCCTTCACACCAGTCACCTCCCTTACAGAAAATGGTTGCATTATACACTTAACATGCTGCACAAACAATATCAAGGTTGCCTTCTCCAGAGTTTTCAGGTCATCAGCTTTCAGTTATTGTCAGTAATTTGCTGAGGTTATTGTCTTGAAAATTCTCTCCACGAACCAGTTATGACATTCACTGACTTCTCTTTGTTGTCTAAAATGCAGAAAAACAATGTTATGACTGTATTTTCATACATAGTTCACTATTTCTACAAATATTAATTTTATTTTATTTATAGTTTCTTCCTCCCTGGTTCATTAACCTTAAGATACTGTTTCTACTTCCTCTTTTCATGACTGAAATTAATATCAAAGGAAAAAGAAATGCTGAAGAAGGAGTACTTTACTTGCATGTATTCTCACATAAAAATGTCAGAGCATAGTTTTGTGCAGGAAACCTTCTGTCTGAGCTTCTGCAAATCAAGTAATAACACTGATATTCATAATACAGTCATGATACAAATGATGTACTCATGACAGGGTTCTGGGTTTGCGTATTTCTAATTCAAATAACCACATTATAGTACTGCAAGCTTACTAAGTGGCTCAAACAAGTTGATGTACTACCCATGTTCTGCAACCATTTAAAAATTTTTATGCTTGTGTCTCAAATGAACAAGTTTCAGTTGATTTCCTTTGCCTTCCCTTGCCTTCCCATCCCTTCCTTTCTCCAGATGGTTGATTTTGTCTATCTGCTAGTGGATCCTTGTGATGTGTGCATAGCATGCAGCTTCATGACATGTTCTAACGAAGTCTAAAGGGTGGAACAGCCATGGGAGCTACCTATGGGATCACCCAAAGAAATAACATGAAGTTTTGAACCAGAAAAGATCTCTTTTGTCAATTATATTTTGATGTCCCTGCAGTCATATGAAACACAGGGAATCTCAAAAGACTCAAAACTGCAGGAATGGAGTGAAGAAAGCAATTTTGAGAATTTAATTGCGTAGATGATGATAGAAGAGTTTGCATTTTGAAAGCAAGAAATGCTTTAAATATTTTCATTATGTTATTTTTTTTCCTTATTCTTCTCAAGTGGGTAAAGGTTAACTTTTTGTTTCAAATAAATAGGTAAATTAAAGGCAAACATTTTGACCTGAGGTCACAGAGGCCATCTAGTCAGATGTCTTTTCAGCTTACCTTCAGTTTCAAGTATTTTGGCCTGGAGGCCAAAATATGAGTCTAATTAAGAAATTCTGTTTGGCAATTCTTTCTTTCATAGTTAGATTGGAAAATAAATTAAATTTATTACCTTTGCTATTTTTTCATTTACTTCAGAAGTGCCTCAATCACTATGTTAAGCTTATCTGCAATCACTTTTCAAGAACTAGCTGCACAATTAATATTGATCTTTTTTGGTGATTGTTTAGGTATTCTACAGACTACTAAAATCCAAATCTGATTTTAATAGTACTTCCTTGAAGCTAACAAATAGTTAACATGAAATAAGATTAAATTAGTGTTATTTGCTCTTTAATAGTCAGTAAAATGTGAATCTGAATCTAAGACTGTTCCAGCTTTCTTTCTGTAATATATATTTGCATTCATATAATAAACCTTGTTTAAATATCAGGTTCTAGGCACAGTTTTAAAGACTATTGAGCTAAAAACTTACAAGAAAGTAAATTATAAGCTTAGGGAGCTGGGGATTTTGGTGCCATTTTAACAGTCCCAGAGACTGAGAGTAGGTGGGTTGAGTATGATTTCAGCTTTCTCTGATTATGCAGGAATGATTTCCTGGTACTGCAGATACTTCTTCTTTCTCTTTAGTAACCGTATGTTCTTTAAGGAGTTTCTGAATTCACCTTCAGCTAATGAAAATACATTCATTGTATTACTTCTTATTAAAATTTACACCTGCTGTATCTAGTTCTCCAAGTTATTCAAAAAATAAGGGAAAATGGTAACATTTTTAGGTTAATTTTTAAATGAGAAAAAAGCCCCAAACAACAAAACAACAAAAAGGTACTTTAAAATACCCAAAATCTCCAAAATAAGCCATTTTTATTTAAAATGTTTTTGCACAAAGTGACCTCTTACATCCAGAAGGAAATTTGACAAATTAAATAGCTCCAAATCAGGATTCAACAACTAGATTGCATTCACTGTTAACAGCCTGAGCCAATTTTTTTTAATCAGCTTATGCTATTTGATTGTATAGGGTAGCACATTTGCATTAAAGTGCTATTTGTATTCTTATGCTATTTTCATGAATGTATTTTATCATGTTTCTATTGCTTTTGTATAAAATCATGTAGTTAACTAATTAGTAATCCTTGCCAGTGTTATTGTGACTCATAACAACAATGTCAATCAGCAGCTCTGACTATTTCTCTAAAGGGCATCCACCCAGTCCTAAGATCCACACCCTTGGTTGTACAAATAAGTAAAACTGGAGCTGGATTAACCTTGGACTATTTCCCACAGGTCGTTATTTTTCCCTCATCTTTCCTTTCTTTGCAGCTAGGAAAATCTATACCAAAATGTCACCTATGGAAAACTGTCACTATGAAACCATGAGCTGGTTTTCCAAATAGTTCCTACATTTGGTTGTTTGACAACTGTCATTCTAAGTAAAACTTATAGCTCTTTTAAGCAACACTTTTTAGCAGAGGGATATTCTAGATATTTCAGAAGAATAATCAGCCCCCATATATTAAGCTTCATCATGTTATTTATTATTAGTGAGATACTGATTTGAGCCCCGAAGCATGTTTTAATATTTCTTCCAGAATGTATTTTTAGCAATAACATTTATAACTCTGGAATTTTTGCTCTCTGTGTAAATGTGCAATTTCTTTTTACCTCTCACTATTTTTTTTTTCCTTCAGTGCTTCCTTGGGCAATAAGTTATGCAGACCAATTACTGGTATCTTGAGAAAGTATTCACTTTTATTGGTTTTGAATATGCTACCTGTTAATTTCATGGTGTAATTCTCTGGGCGTGTTTTTTGTTATGGTTCAGGATGAGCAGTAATCCCCAAGAGAACTCTTTATAGCATACTGCATCTTATACTTTTACACAAATATTTTAAGCTAATTAATATAGTCCTCAAGTACTACTTAAATTAGATTTGTTTGAACCTTTCCCTCTCCTTTTCAGTTTACTGTACTGACTTGGAGACAAAAGTTACAAAATAATTGGTAGGTTATTTTGTACAGACATGTTGCTGCAGGATTTTCAAGTGCTGGAAAGCCAGATAAAAATCAGAGACTCTTCTAATAAAAAATCCCAAATCAGTGGATGTCTGGTTAAACACTAGGCTTGATCCAGACCATTATAAGATTAAACAAAGTATTTTTATTTCAGTAAATTTCACAGAAACTGGAATGAGCACGGTGTCAAAGTTGCCCATTACTAATTTGCAGCAGCATGATCGTAGGCAACCCCTGTTCCTACTCACTTTTTCTTGACTTTGTAAAGGACTCACATGTTTTCACAACCAAAAATAGTCCTACATGCCCTAGACAAATGGAGCACTTAGAGATTAGATCATTTTATGAACTAAAGACCCTTTTGTTCACTGTTCTGGCTGACTGATGAGTTGTTTATCCTATTTTTTTATGACGACATTTAAAAATACACCTGTAGTACAATCCATGTCCCTAAGGAGCATTTTAAGAAGTTTGTGGGTAGGAAGTACCATATGTGCAAACCACTGCAGTGAGTTAAGAAGATTCTTATTGAAGATTCAGTTGGGTCTTTTGAACTGAAAAAATATTTGTGGGGTTTGTTCTGAAACTTACTAAATTGCTTTCATTATATTTCTGCAGCTAAAACAGATGTCCTTTGATATTGTGCTATTCATCTTTTATTAATTATCTACTTAGACATATGAACAGACCATTTGAAAACTATAAGCATTAGCTAGCTGAACTCTTCTGTATTGGATATACTCAAAATTTTCCTCTTAACTAAAATGTCCCTCATTAAAGGAAAATATTTAAGTATTGAGACAATATCCGCTGTATTCATAAGCCTATAGTTGAAATTAATAACTAACTTATTTTTCTAATGGAAATCTATGTGTGTGTTGCTTGCATATATTGATGTTGCAAACTTGTCTTTCATGGAGAAATTAATTGACTGTTCTAACTAGCAGCAAAATTTCTACCATATATATAACATTTTTTAAATATAGCAAAATAGATCTCAATCTGGGTTTTTTTCACCTTAGGTGGATTCTTAGACATTGGATTAGATGTGCTACATCAAGAAATCTTCTCTACAACACACAAACTTTGTAAAATGTTTTGGGAACCTTGCGGTGCAATTTAACATGCCCAATCAGCATTTGATTTCGTGGTGCTTTCACTTAATTGAAACTGCTGAAGATCATCAACAAAACTTCTGAAATGCCCATATACTTACTGGGGCAAACAAACACAGAGCTTTCAAAAGTTGGGTTTCCATGGAAGAAGAAACCAAATATTTCATACGACTGTAAGAAAATAAAAAAGCGTTAGGCAAAAGGTCCATCTTTCTCTGACACCGGCTATTAAGAACTTTGTAACTTTTAAGACCAGGGTCACCTGCAGTGATCATTCTCCAGACTATCTCCTTTTCTCCAGAGACTTGCATTTCAGGTGATGCTTTTGCATTTCGTAGTCTTGATAGATTTATTCCATGAATTCGGACAGTTGCATATTTAACCCATGTAAGATTTTAATCTAAAAGCATCCCATGGGAAAGACTTTGACATGCTGCTTTCACAGTGTGTAAAAAATTCTCTTTCTGATTGTCTGGAATTGTCTTTCCCAAGGTTGTCTGGCAAATTCATTATAATTGGGAATGTAACACTTGTGCAGAACCTGAGGCAACTGCAAACAAGACTGGTGAATAATCTGAAGTGGTGCTGTGATTTCCAGTGGCAGGTGATATCAGATAAGATTATTAATTGGGAGAGTTGCTCAGGTCATGACAATATGAAGAGAGAGGAAAAGAGAGCCCCAGTGCCGCTTTGTGTGGGACCCTCCTCCAGTGGCTGAAGTTTCTGGGGAAAAGTTTCTGGCTCACCAGAAAGATCAGATAAGCTTGTGGTGAGGGGGGTCCAGAGGGTTATAGGGTGAGAAAACTGACAAGGAGAGAGAGCAAAAGCACTTCAGATACGTCACATGTCATTGAACTATCACAGTCCAGCAGTTTGCTAACGCACAAAGGTCTGTTGATAAACTGATACTTCTCATGAGGATAAAATATATGAATGATGCAATTGAAGTTCCTGGTCACTTACGAGGATAGTCCTGCAGAAGCGAAAGACGGAAGCAACTAAACGTATCAACTAAGGGTCCAGAGGAAACAAGATAGTAGGACCTGGACATAGAATAAAGTTAAGGTGTAAAGAGACCATAGGCTGAACATGGAAAGAAAAAAGAAGAAAAAGAAAAGATATAAGAATAATGATAGAATAAGGTGTATCCATTTATGATAGCATTTCAAAGGTTTCCTCCCACATGTCCATCCAGAAGCGACCAGAAATCTGAGGGTCACTTCTGTCCCTTAATTGATAAATCCATCTTTTTCAGTGTCATTTTTTAAGCAGTCTGTGTATGCACTAGTAACCCATGCAACCCTAGTTATGCAAAAGCATATAATGTGAATTTGTTGTTTGATGTACCAATAAGGATTTGGGAACATTGAGGTGAAGCTCTTGATATTTTTTGCAACTGGACAACACAACATTTCACAATATTTGGTTAATTAGAGTGCTCCTTTACAATCAGATGTATACCAAGGTTTTCAGGAGATGCCATTCCTTGCTTGCAAGCACTCCAGTTTTCATATCTATTTGTCCTTGATGAACTACAACTGCATCCTTGGTGTACTGCTACAACAAACAATTTAGTTTTTTAACTACATGGTTGCAACTTTTGGTGCAGCCCCTGCTTCAGATTAGGCAACCAAAGAACACTCCTTATGAGCCAGTTGAAGGTAACCCTGCTTTTCCCCCAGATTCTCTTATTTGGTCATGAAAAGGGGCACAATTCTCTTCCTTTTGTTGTGTATTCTGCTGCCATCCTGTGGCTATTTCTTTTCATTCACATCAAGATTTAACATAAAATACTTGTGTTTGCACCTCATGCAAATTGTAGGTTCCACACTCTGTCCTCAAATATCTATAAAACTTGTCTTTAAGAAATACACTCCTTAGTTTCATATTTTTTGATATAGGAGGCATCTGGCCGACACTTGCGGGATAAGCATTTCAGACGTTTTCAACTGGATTGCAAAAGTTGTTATGTGAAAATACACAGAATTTTCCACAATGAAGAGTAACAGTGAGTGCACATACCATTTTACAGTTCAGTAAAAAAAAAATTTGCTCACATGATACTTCCCAGTGAGATGACATAAAGGAAATTGTTCACAATAACACCTTGAGTTGTCTCAGACAAATTTTACTTTTTCTCCATATACTGAGTTTGACTTTGCACTTTTGTACCTTGACGTGCAATCACTGAAGAAACCTTCTGATTTTTTAAATTTTTTTTGTCTTGAATTATGCATTTGGAGACAGGAAAGGAATTTTTTTTCTCTGTGCTTTTTTCCTTGAGTTTTAGTCTTGAAGGTCTTGTATGAAAGTGAAGACAGTTTGATGGTGAACACGGTGGTGGCATTAGGTTGACAATTGGACTTGATTGTCTTAAAGGTATTTTCCAGACTTAATGATTATATGATCATATGAGTCTAACATGTAATCGAGGTAGAAAACTCTTTAGATCGTGTAGCTTGTAATATAATCAGTCTTCCTCCATTTCACAAAATTACTTTAGTATCCTAATGGGTTTTTTGGTTTTGTTTGGAATACCCTTTCTGGGGAAGGAACAGGCTTCTAATCTCACTAGTCTAAACTGGAAATAAGAGAACTTCATCAATTGCAGTGGACAAGTTCTTGAGCTGTTGGCAAAGTCAGCCTAATAATGCCTCTCAACATGCACATATGAATGTGAAGCACAGGCAACCTTGTATTATTTAGAATGTGCAGACACTGTCTTTGAGCCCCTTTTGTCTATAATGCCTTTTACACACGCTCCTTTGTGTCTCTTTGATGCTCTCTGACCACTGCCCCCTCATCAAGTCAGACACATACGCAGAAAAGCTGTATGGAGGATTGGTATGTGGCTTCTTTGTGGATAATGGACTTCAATATATCACTTCTATTTAAAGAGCAGAAGGGTATAGGGGGAATTTTCTATCCTTCTGTAGTTGTCAGATTTTTGCCTTAAGCACCAAACGCAATTTTGTGTTACCAAACTCTTCTTGATACCTGAACATATTACCTAACATGTCTGTTTTAAAGAGATAAATGATAGTGGTTTAAGCAAATATTAAGATACACAGGCCTGTTAAGAGCAATAGTCCATGCTAACAGAATTAATAGAAATTCAATGCTCTGCTTAACACACTTGGGTATGCTGTAGTGCCTAAGTTTTAATTTATCAATATGCGTAAATGCTGAAAATTCTGCTGCCCTTTCTGCCTAGAAGCATTGCCATCTTGCTGAAGTTGAGCACTGCAGCACCTACTTCATGCTTAACACATTTGGGAATTACAAATTGCCTGACACTCCCCAAGAGCATTGAATGCAGTACAGATCCAGAGGGGAAAGGATGCTTTTCATAACATGGTAAGAAGAACTATATAATCGTTACACGTTTACAATTCCTAAATTAAGATATAATTGCCTGTTGCTTTACTCCATCTGAGATCTCTGAAGTGACAAGAAAAAGGAGTGTTGCAGGTTAAAGTTGAGATGCCTATTTCTGCTGTTTCAATGCAACTCTTTTCATCCCATTTACTTATAACAGTGCCATATTCCTTAGGGGCAGAAATTTTCCACATTTTATGTTAGTTTAGGTGGGAAAAGGTTTTAAAAGTTTAATCTCACACACTTGTCTATCTATGTTTATGTGCACAAGCCACGTGAAGGAAGAGGATTTGTCCATTTATCATCAGTCAGAAACTGTAATGCAACATCTGAACTAAATTTTGCTAAAATGGTATCTTTGTAGTATCAGCTTGGAATCTAAAGTTGAGCATGAGGGACAAAAGTTAAGCTGATGGAATATTAAAAGTATATGCATACAGAGCAGGATTTTTCTCACCACATTTGGGAATGAGAATACAGCACTCACTGATACAGGAGAATTTTAGGGTTTCTTTCACTCCTTTTAAAGTGACTGCAAGTACTGGCTGCTCTGGGAAACATTTTAACTTCTAAGATCTTAGCTTCGGAGCACAGAGTAAACAGAAGTAAGAAAGGGGGAAAAAAATGCTCCCAAAATTTGAATTGTAGGCTTCCAACAACATTTAGACACACTTAGTAATTCCTGTAAAATGTTGATATCATCCCATCATTTTAACACCATGATGTTGAACTCTGTCTGACACAATGTCCTTTTTTTAGGTCAAGACAGATTTGTATGGACAGCAAAAGTTTTTAGAGTCTGCTGAAGCATTTTTTTGGTTACTTGTTTATTTTGTCCCAGTAGAGCCAAAGTCTTGTGCTTTGTCCAGAACAAATATATGCCAGACAAGCATTTTACAGGAAGCCAACATGTCAGACACTGACATTAAAAGCTATGGACAGCATGACAAGGGGAAGGGAAAGAAGCTGATGTTTTTTCAAACATCTGTTTGAGAACAGATATCTCCAATCACTAATAGTTTTCATCCAGTTTTGTTTTGCTTGCATGTGCATAATTTGCAGTGATGAATCTCTTGATAGTTGGAATCCACCAGTCAAAGAAAATAAAATCTTAGCATCCTGAAGATCACCAAAATTTGATTAATATGGAAGGATGAGTAGCAATCATCTTGCCTGACATGGTACTTATTGAAAAGAAAACTAAAAATACCCTGTAATTTTGAGTTGTGTAAATTATTTAACTTTCTACTAGGAATCAAATTGAAGGAGCAATAAGAAGATGGGAATTTTCCAGTCAGCAGCTCTTTATAATCACTGTGTCTTGATAGGTCACACACAGATTCTGTAATTACTTCAACTGTGGTATATTAATTTTCTAGCAAGATACTGACACAGGCAACATAGCATTATGATGTTTTTCTGTCTTGATCATAACCCCTTGGTCTTATTTCTTTCCAGGATATTACATACAGCCATAAAACTTTTCTTTCTATTGATAAGTAACTACAGAAGGCTAATGTGAAGATGAAAATGTTCTCATTATTACAGCTGCAGTTAAACAGGAAAGAATTCAAAAGCATTTTATAACAAAAATAAGAATGGAAGTTGAAGTGGGAAGTATTACTATATTTCATCACAGAAACAATAATTCTTATAACTAAATAATAATAAATTCTTATTACTAATTCTTATTACTAAATTATTAATTTATTTAGTAGTAAAGATACTCAAAAGCTGGATAGAAAAAAGTATTTGTCTATGTTTAAAATCTGTATGTGAAGAGCTGTGTATAGCATGGTGAAGGCAGTATGCCTAATCTTCAGAAACTCCTCTTTTCTTCAACTGAGGCATTAAATTACAGGGTAGGAGACTGAGGGAATTTCTCCAATGAAGAATAATTTTGCAGAGGAGAACATGAGTTTTGCCCAAATTATTTACTGTGGAGAGAAGTTCAAATATTAATTGAGCTAGACTACAGCACTGCTTTACCATAGCCCTTGCTGTCTTCATTCATTCACAGATAAGGAAGATTAAGCAGAGGGAGCCAGGCTGCCTCACTTCAGCACTTCAAAAAGACTTGTAAAATCTCAGAATTATGTCACATCAGTCCAAGTTTCTAAAAGAAGATATGTATGTGTGCCCAAGGTTCCACCACAGTCAATGCATAACCAGTCTGCGACTGGTGGAGTGTGGAAAGCCATCCAGCTGGCCCCCACGTGTACAGCTTAGTGCAGGGTGCATCGCTCCACATGTTCCTTTCCATTGCATGACCAGGGGCAGAATGCATTTGCCTAAATGCTGTTTGCCATTTTATACTCTCTTGCAATGACACCTCTGCACTTCTAACAAATGATGAGTTGTGGCATCAGGCTACTCAGTAATTCTGTAACCTGCTAAGTACTGAGCTTAAATTGCTGAGTCCTCAACACAAAGCTATCCTTACCTGCTGTATTCAGTTTGGGTTTAAAGTATTGTTTTTCCTCAAAAAAGAAAAATTTGTTTTTTCTTCTCCATATGTACCAGAAAAAGAGGTATTACGAAAACATTATGACCAAATATCCATATGTCTTGGAAATATAAATGTCAACTTAAAAAAGAGTTCCATAAGATTATTAGACCTATTCCAGTCTGCACAGGCAAGAAAGCCAGCCCTGTGTGTCTGAGGCAGCACATCATCTCTGCAAACACTTGTGGAACCCTCTTCTTTGTGGAGTGTGCTGGAAACCCACGAGAAAAACCTGTCCTCATTGCACTCTTTGCAGAGTTCTCAAAGTTCACATTGCGGATGATGAGCCACCACTTATGAATTAGCATATTATATAAATCATGCTTGATTATAAGGGTATATTCCCACTCCTTCACCAGCACAATGAAAATAGAACAGGAAAAAAGAACTGTATGACTGTTTTATTTACGTAAAGACATGTCATTAAAATTCTTTTGATTTTCCTGAAGGCAATTTTTTTACATTAGTAGGAATACAGATCTGGCCTAATTTCCTATCTGCAAATTAATGAGGATTGGAGATATTTAAATTACAGTCAGTGAACTCAGATATTTAGAAAAGGGGATATCTGTGGTGAAAGAGATGTGTGAGGAAAAATACTGAAATGAAGTTGGAAAAGAGAACTTTGTGTGGATCGGATGTATGACAATTTTCAATATCTAGTGGTTTTTATTTGGAGCAGCAAGTTAAAATAGGTATTGTAATAGGAATATAAATGGATGCTTGTCAAAGATGGACAGAGTTGGATTTTTCTTGAAAGTAAGAAGCTATTTTGCTTTTTCTCTTCTTTTGCCTTCCTTGCTGTATGTGGTTTTCAGTCAGGATTACATACCCACCCTAATCTGAACTGTCACAGACATCAAACTGTATACTTTAATTCCCCAGTAGGGTACTGGACCTGATATAGCAGAGCTGCACAGAAGAAAGCGAGCTGGTCACGACAGGAGGTGATGGGCAGTTGCAGAACTTGTATAACAGCTGGATCAAGTGCGGGCTTGTGCAAATACAGGCCCCCTCCCCAGTAACATCAATGTCTACAAATTCTCTGTGCTCTGTGGGGAGTCATGGAGGACACGTGCTGCACAAGCACACTTGCATATTTTGGTGGCTGTATCTTCTTTCCTTACAACACATTCTTGAACCTACTGGAATCACAGGCTTTTTTTTTTTTTTTAAATTTTTAATTTTTAAAAATTAAAAGTATTTCATTTTTTCCCTCTTTTTCTTTACTGTTGTTTTCTGAAATATCTGGGGAGGCATGCCTGCTGAAACAATGCTAACTTAAAGCCTACAAGTATTTGAAGTTAGAAATCTGTGACTTTTTTATGTTACAAATTTTCAATTTGATAAGAAAAGCTCAAACCTCTGACAAAAAAAAAAAAAAGGCTATAATATTGATTTTGATTATTTTTTTCAGTTGGTAATTGTATTAATTTAATTTCTAAATATATCTACTGAGTATGTACATTTCCTTGATATTTTTGTCTCTAGCATTTCAGAGCAGTACCTTACTGACAGCCCACTTCACACAGTTCAGTGTTCTACCATTACATCCCTCATGCAAAATAATTACTACATTCTTGGAAACTGGCTGCAAAGAAATGATTGATCAAGTGAAACTTGAGGGCTGGGCTGGAAAGCAGAGAGATGATGACAGAAGAAGAAAGTGGAGAAAATAATTTTTTATTGCGCATGCAAAAAGTAAACTTATTTGAAATTTTTCCAACTCTGAGTTTCTGCCCAAGGGCCTTGCTGATGGCTGACCCCATTTCCTGCAGTGCTCTGTGCTGTCAGGCAGTTCCTCAAACAGCCACTTACTGCATGGTGGCAAAGCTGAATTAATTTAACTGGAAACCTAAAACCCCTGTGGGCTAAAGGAGGCAAGTCTCTGGCAAGGCACAAAAGGTCCTTCCAGCTCATGTCATCTAAGGATTTAATGGAAGTTCTGCTGTGGACAGCAAGGCATATGTGGACACTTACTGGCCACACAGACTGAATTAGTGATTTCTGCCAAAGTTTCCTCAAAGCAGTGTTAGTTACAATCTCTGTGGAGACATGATGCTGTTTTGGTGCACAGGTCTGGAGTACATGTTCTCCTGAGGTCTAAATTTCTCTTATAAATTACACTGTTTGTGTCTGTACAAATTTTGTTCACCTGACCCCTAAAAAGTTGTAGTACAGCGTCTCCATATTGGTAGGTGAGAAGAGATTTTTATTGAATCATGAAAGAAAGCTGGCAGCATTCCTCAGTCTTTAGGAGTGAACTCTCACTAATTAACTGTGGCTTTTGCTGCTCCTGACATGTGGCAGAAAGGTTATGTGTACATTTTAAGATCAGCAGAAAGACTGGTTGGCAAAGATTTTTTGACCAATATGTGTTCAACTTGCAAATTTCAACCTACCAGAATCAAAAGAAAATGAAAATAAACCCTTGAAAACATCATCCCTTTCTGAATTTGGTCTTAAATCCAGACGGTTCCTATAATCCTCTCCATGTGTCAAACTGGTGTTACACTCTTACCTGGCATCCTCTAATAGAGAATGAATTTGAAAACTACTGCAGTAATAATTGTGTATAGTTACTGCATGCAACAAATGTTAATGAAAAGTAAAAAAAAATTAAATAAATTAAATTTATGTGATTGAGCTTGATATCTTTATCATTTTTAGCTTAGGAAGCTTAAACTAAATTTTTTATTAAGACTTGATAATGTTAAGCCAGTAAGAGAGCAGGGAGAACGGGTAAGGGGAAATTTATGCAAAAATGCTCTCTTGTATTCATGAAGAATTCCCCATGAAGATCTTAAATTTTCTCTAGAGATAAGTCAAACTGGCAAGCATGC
Organism: Aleadryas rufinucha; assembly: GCA_013397815.1. Classification (NCBI taxonomy): domain Eukaryota; kingdom Metazoa; phylum Chordata; class Aves; order Passeriformes; genus Aleadryas; species Aleadryas rufinucha. Next base: position 30,313 of record VZTH01017990.1, read on the forward strand.
TTTTACAGCTGAAATACACTTTTATATCTTTCAGGAAAAAGTCTTCCTCAAAATCCATATATATTTAAGAAATGAAAACCGAGTGCTGAGAAGTTCACCAAGATTTGGGGGACAATCTTTTAATTGTCTATTTGGATGACCTCTGACAATAAAATAACCACTGTTGTAGTCACAGTTCTCAGACACTGAATTATTTTTATATATTTATATAATTTTAAAAATGAACATTCATTGGCATGATACCTGAGTCCCTAAAAGGTTCAAAATCCTGTTTACATCCATCTTTACCTGGAAATGCAGTTACAGTCACTTATAATGCATCAGTTTATCCTGGTGAAAAAGCATCATTAATTGTTTGAAAAAAGCACAAACTGACTTTCAAGTGTCATGGGAAATTAAAATATATTGAACTGAAAACACTGGTAAGTGGAGACAATAACATGTCCAGAGGATTCAAGAGGAATCGTAGAGAGCTATGCAATATAAAGCCTGTGGGAAGAGCAGCCAGGGGCCACATCTCCTCCTACCCAAGCAGGCAGCCGATCACAGAGCTCAGAGGGGCTGCTACTGTCCCCGTTCTCCCAAAGTCACACGAGCAAAGTGTGCTTGGGAAGTGTCAATTTACAGTATCATGACAAATTAAATTGCATGTTCAGTGGATTTATGGATCTTGTTAACCTTGGATCTCAGTCTTCCAGCTTTTCTGTCTCATAACAGACCCTTTCCATTTAACTTTAGACAGTAGAAAATGGGGACAGTGCCTATTAGTGGCTGTTATCAACTGGATGGATATTAACAGGGTTTCAGCATATATATTTGAAGATACTGGTCTTATTCCAAACAACTTCATTCCTCCTGTGCAAAATTGGATGGATGGTAAAACATACTTTAGAGAAGCTAAGAAACTGATGCTTCATTTTTAGACATAAATCCTACTGCCATTAAAGGAGTTTACTATATTAGGTCGACTAATACTTAATATTTGTAGCTGTTGAGTCACTGAGGTCAATGGTAGTTAGAGTTTGGGTGATCATACTTCACCAGCAGCTCATCTCCCTTACCAGCTGATATTTCATACCAGATTGTAGTCCCTGTATTTCACTAAAATCAGTTGCAGTTTATATCCTACATTTACCTCATGTCCTGTAGTCAGCTCACTGTGAGGCTGCAGAACCCGAGAGTGAGGGAAGCAGCTGTTATATCCATGCTCTTCAATACAGACAATACATTTGCAAAGAATTACTTTTCAACATCTTTTCTGAGTTCATGTCCTCTATGCTCCTCAGAGATGGACTAATTAATATAGTAAGTAGAATAATGTAATAAAAAAACAAGCACCTTCACTTATGCAGAAGAATAGTTAAGAGTAATCAGAGCCATGATCCCCTCTTTGCTAGTCAAGAGTAACCAGTAAATTATTTTATTTTATTTTATTTTATTTTATTTTATTTTATTTTATTTTATTTTATTTTATTTTATATATCTAAAGAGTGGTGAGGGGAGTTTCACATAAAAATAATACACTGAGGAATCNATTTTATTTTATTTTATTTTTCTCTTTCCTAGTTCCTCCTCACATTCCTTAGTTTTCCCTAGTGGATTGTTGAGAAAATGTGACATTTAATCACTAAAAAAAATACCAACAGAATTTCTAAAAGGAAAACAACATACACAATTTCATGGATGCTGGTGTGGATGGTAATGAAAACCTTCTTTCATTTATGTGCAACATTAATAGCTGAGTTCCTAGGTCCTTTCTCAGGGGAAGAATTGAATTACAAAAAACTGAGGAGGTGTGATTTCATTTCCTTCTTGCATCTGCAGAACATTGTGGGGTCAACAGTCTTTATTTTATTTGCTTAGTGAATGATATAGAAAATGTGCTTTCTAAAGAACATGAAAACACCTGAAAAACAAAGATCTACACAAATTGAATGAACGCTTTTTTCAAAATGAAGCTCCACTTAGTGTTTTCCTCCTATTTGGTTAAAAATCTGAGTAAGCTGTGCCAAAGGTTAGAAATACAAGAAGCAATTAGGCATTTATTAGTTTTTTGCTTTGTTAAATATTCTGCAGAATAATGATATCTGCTTTATTTACTACAAGTATGCAGACTTACTTTGCTATTATCCACCCTAAATGCACAGAGCTAAATCAGAGGAAGCTTTTAGGGAAAAACAACAGGAAACAAAACCACTGCAGATACCAGGTCCTTCAAAGCACAAAGATGAGCTGCTATTTATCCTCAAGTGGCACTGGAGAACAACGGAGACAGAAGCAGAATAACCTGTGTCCAAACAAACTAGTGGCCTGCAGCCTCATCATCCCTGAATTTAGAATCAAAACAAATTTTAAAATCTTACAGATGCTGAGGTTGGCAGAAGTGAGAGTGAGTGGGTTCTAAACACACTGACAGACACTGGAAACAAGGGAAAGGCTGCAGCTGGACTCACAAAGGCAGGGGAGCAAGCAACTGGGTGGACAAAGATTGGAGATACTGGTCAGGAAATATTGGGGTGCAGGCTGAGTATGAAACCCATTGCTGTTTTAATCATTTTGCTTTATGCACTGCAGACACAGAGGGACATAAAACCCAACATTTTTACTTTACAGAAACTGGTTTTGAGACTCTGAAGTCAAATGTTTTTTGGTTTATTGAATGTATTTTACATTGCCACAAGTTTTTGTTGCATTGTGCAGGAAACAGAACCAGCTGCATGCAATTCCTTTACTGCCCTCATCCAGCAGTGTTACCTGAAGTTGAACCTTTCTGGTTGTGCTCTTGCTATAGACAGAAGACATAAACCCCTCAAATAGCTGCAACCGTGACACTTCCCCATATAATCCTTCAGAGAAGGAGTGGTAGAATTTCAATCGCACATTTTCTCAGGTAGCAAAACAATCTCTTGGTCCCAGTTATGGACGTCTGGCACCTCATCTGGCCTTTGATGAAAGAAAATGCTACAGTTCAACAAAAACCCATGTGAACTTTGGTTCTTTTTTAAAATCTGCCACTGTGTTTATAGTAATGTGTTATTATCATTAATATGTTCTAGACTTGGTCCTTTCGTGTCAAAGGTGAACTCTCAATGTTAATAGGACCGTTCAAATGAATTTTGAACCACTTGAAGGCCTTTAATTATGCTAATCTTTTACTTCCAAGCCAAAACTTTATTCTAGTCATATCCAAAATCAGAAAAACTGAGCTAGTTCATGAATTGCACTCACTATTATAGCAGCACAGTAAATGTATGCTATGCTACTTTTATCTGGAAAAATGTATAGTAGAACACTGCACATGTCATTCCTTTAACTGTTTATACACAATGTCCTCTGGAGGAATTTGATATATTTTTTCACTCAGCCCAGTCATGATTAAATTTCTCACATTCTGAACAGCAGGCACAGATCTATATTTCTTTTCTTTATTTCATTACTGGCTGATAATTTTATTATATTTCATTTTGAGATTCATCTCATGAACACAGTATGTGTTTGCATTTGCATTTAGCTAGATCTTTCCTATTTTTAGATCTTGCCTGATTCACAGTATGCTTAAAAAAATAAAAAAGCCAGCCACCCAATAGCTTTTGTTCTTGCAACCATTTAAAATCAATTTGTGATCCTTTCCACTCAATCTTTTTCTTTAAAACTGATAATATTTTCTGCATGAAAAGTTGCTGAGTTGAGAACAATAATATATGTTAAAACCATATATGCATTTTTCTTTTTAATTGGTTTTCTTATATCGGTACATTTTCTTATCACCTTCTTCAAAGATGGGATTATATCATGAAAAGCTCTGTAGAAAAGAACAAATAAACGGCCCACTCATTCCCTCTGTGACCACATACTGGAAAAGTGATCTCAGCTTGGGCAATCATGTGAAAAGCTTTCCATCTTCCCTTTTTCAGTGTAAGGTAAAAGTCTTGAATTTTGCTCTCTAAGGTTCTGGGAGGAGAAGGGGTGAGAAGTCTTTTCTTCTTGTTATCTACAACCTGTCAAGGCAATCACTTTGTCTTCTAACTCATGAAGACTTCTCAGTCTTGTCTACAACAAAACGCTCTAAAACATGGGTCTGCTAGATGCCATTTGGGAATTCCTAAACTGAAGCATTACCACTGAGCATCCATTCAGTAATATGCCAGCAACAGCCTGGATCCCAGTTTGGGGATATCCCAAGACACACATCTACAGCAGCCAGAGCAGCCAGATACATGATCCATGATGAAATTTGCTTCCACAAGGAATACTGCCAGACTGTCTCTGAATTTTGTCTCAATCTGATGCTCATTCCAATACCCAAAGCTCAAAATATTTACTGTTACAATGAAGGAAAGACAAGATACAAGTTTAGAAGTGGAGATGTTTTCTGCTTTTTCTCCAACCTGTAATGAATTCAGGCAATATTTGGGACTGGAATAGAAAGTGAACTAGAAATGGAGCCACAAAATTCTCTTTGATTCTCATTCTCATGCAGGAAAATTACATTGCAGACAAACATCACAAGAAAGTAATACTGGTATGAAATGTTTGAAATATTAAAATAAAAAGTACTTCAAACATTTTTTTTATGTCCAGGTGTTTTTTTTGTCACACAGCTTGACACTACAATTTATTCATATATGAGAAGTGTTTTAGTATTTAATATTCTTCAAGTGTCTGGCAATGATAAAATTTCTTTTAGGTGAATATATCAATGCAATCACTGGTGAAAGTATGCCTTGGATTTCAGGGTTCTTGCCAATAGCTAAGATTATGATTCAGAATCTAAATATCCTTTCATACTTATACTGAGGTCAATCTGGTATAACAATGAAAAAAGTAAACACATGTACAGAAGTATATTTTTTGAAATGCATTATCTTTCCTTATAAATTGATTTGATTTTTCAGTTGTTCCTTGCAATCCTCCAAACTGTTAACCACCACTTTTAATCTGCCAGCACACCGTACTGTATATATCACTGTTGTGAGGTCTCATGCACAGAGAGGCCCACGAGGTTGTTACATTCATTTGGACACCATCAACTCATGTGGTTTTTCCTGGTTCTAGCATCTGGGACTCTGCACTGGCAAAATTGAAAAGTTTACACAATATTTTCGTACCACAAGTGTGGGCTTTATAGTTTGTTCAGCCCTTCCTTACCGTGCGTATTCATAGTCTTTGAATCCTTTGGCACAAAAGTAGACAGAAAAACACTCTGCAGAAATAATATACAGAAGCCAGACACATGGACAAACAGAGGTCTGATGCTTAAATTCTTGCTCTGAATCTATTTTATTTAGCAGTATAAAGACACAACCTGTACCTCATGGAGGGCCCAATAGGCTTCAGACAGTCACTTTGTTTTGGCATAGAAAACTATTTCAGCTAACTTGTGGAAGAAGACACTGAGTATATTCTTTAGAGTTTATGATTCTGATGGGTTTTTCCTCTTTTTTTTGTCTCAAAAAAATCTTTCATCTGTTATATATGTAAAAGGACCAAAATGAGATTTGGTTGCAGAGATACTGACAATCATAGGAGTTTGGTTGTCCAGTGAGGCAAACTGATGCTTTTATTATAGAAAATACAACTTTAGATGGAAAAAAAAAGTAGAGCAAACTGTGTAATCCCAGTTGTCACTAGCTATTGAGGTCTTTGTCTTTATCAACTCTTGTCAGTGACACTACTCAGTAAGAATTACCGGAAACATTTGAAGATGTAAATAATGTAGCCAGTTGCTTCCAAAACAGAAAGGCTGGGTTTTTTATCTTTCATGTGGCTGTCTCTAAGGGCTATTGAACTCAAGCTGTGTATCTTGGCTGACTGTATCTAACATACCATACCTGTCTGCTGTAAGCTTAAAATGGTTTTTAAGTCCCGCGCAGAGAAGCAGATGTTTAAAAAAATGTTTGAACAGCAAGTTTAGCATAGCCATGTTACTACATGGCATTCAGCTGTGTAAGGTTACAGAGTTATTGATGTGCTGCAAACTGAGAGCATAGATTGTCTTTCATATAAAATGTGTTTGACTTTATCTGTAACAAAATAAGCAGGAATCACATACTCTGAAATGCAACAGTGGCAGTTTTAATGTTTCTGTAAAATTCTTGTTTCTGCAGTATCAGGGTGTCCCTTTGAGTTTCCTATCAGATGTCAAGGGAATTTAAAATGAAAGAAAACCTTGAGTGAAAGAAAGCTCTAGGACAGATCCGTATTATAGAATTTTTATATGTTAATTGTACTTTATTTGACATCTTAATGTTAGTGCAAGACCTCAGCAGAAAAAATTTAAAGACAATTTTATGGGTAAAATACTAGAAATATATGAGTAAATATTACAACTGAGAAGGAGGGGAAGTTCTCCCAGGGAAGGAAAATCAGTAGCTCTCAGTTCCTCAATCTCCTAGTGAATGACATCTGTTCAAAATTCTTCTGGAGTCCCTATGGTACCAGGATTTGTTTCTTTACAAGCAGTGTCATTGCACTTTGCTACACATACAATGCTGGGAGAGGGACCTGTCATTTTGCGAGAATGTGAAGAGTGAACAGGACGAATGGTGGGTTTTCTGAGAATAACTAGAGGAAAATCTTGATCTGATACAGCTTCAGTAAAATGTGGTGAACATCGAGCATTTTGGAGCAGACTGCTTACTTAAGTGAGTCTTTTGGGGTCTTTCTTTGCATTTCATTTTCCTGAAAAATAATTTAGCTTTGGGATTTTCCACTCCTCTTTTTTGTTTGTTTGTTTTAACACAGTTATCAGTGTTTTACATCAGTCTCTAATCTGGATTACTCCTTCTAGGCAGTGTTAGAGCATAAATGCTAAATATAAATTATACAGAAATTTTATATTTTTCAAATACTACTTAAGATATAAAAATACAGTATATGCAGATGGACCATCAAATATCTGGGGGCTTTTATAGCTTTCTGCTTTGATTTATATTTCCCATTGATACAAAAGACACAGTTTACATATCTGAAATGCGGCTTGGACATGTGAATTCTGAGCATGAATTGCCAATATCAAATTTTAATAAGAGTCTTAGCCTAGCCTACATTGCATCTTCAAGTATATTGTCCTAGGCCAGTAATTGCAGTCTTTTATACAAGACCTATTTTAGGATACTGTTTTTATATAATGTATATTTTTATCTTGACTTTGAAAGATCAGATCCTGTTTGTCATGTAAATTCTGCCTTGTGAATGCTTCAGTGACTTAAAGGAACATCTCAGCTTCCAAGAAATTGAAGCAGCAGTACTTTTCCTGTGATTGCCATGTATATGCAGTTTTCTTCCAAATTCTTCTGACTGAAATAAAGGTGTTGGGGGGGAGGTGGAAGAAGATGTTATGGCAAACTTAAAATAAAGTCCATTCACAAATGAAGCAACTCAAATAGATTGTATTTAGTTCAACTCGGAGTCAAAATAAATAAATAAAAATAATCAAGTATTTATAATATGCAGGCTGAATGCTCAGTTCCAACACAAAAGTTAATGGAGGTCCTCTTCCTTTTTCTTTTTCTGCTCAGTCTTCCACCTGGGTGAACCTGAACACAGAAAGCTTAACCAAGGTATCCTGTAGTGAGTCACTGGTACAAGGTTCCCTGCCCAGGACCCCTTCGGCTTTTAGGAATCTTGCTTCAGTCCTGCTGGGATCACCCACGTCTGCAAGCTGCAAGTGGTATTAAAAAAACCCAAACAAGTGATATTTAAAACAGTTGCTTTAAAATCAAGCAAATTGAATATCTAAAATCATGCCACAAAGAAAATATTCAAGAGGGAGGAATTCTCATCAGTTTTGTCAGATTTTCCCAACTGCAAATCTAAATGAGGGTATTAGTTTTTTAAACTGATAGAGGTACTGGGTATAAGAGATATTTCTCATGTCTTCCAGTGACCTACTCTGTTTTCCTTTCACTCAGCATATCATATCTGCTTAGAATAAAAAGATGTCACAATTGCAGTAGCCCTGGTGTTCCAAGTTCAGCAGCTGTCTTGAGATGTATACACACTGCTTATTTTTAAAAATGAAAAACTACTGGGAGGAGAGCAGAGGAAAACGAAGAATTCAAAGTGATTACCAGAGTATGTTATAAATAATATGTAAAACAATGGTATGTAAATGTACCATGGTATACTTATAATACATTGCCACAATAACTTTTTATTTAATTAAAGACCATGGAAAATGAATCTCCAAAACCAGGCAGAATTTTTAGACAAAGCTAAATAATTCTTTAATGCTTATAAAGGGGGCAACTGCATCCTCACTTCCTGTTTTGCAGGCAAGGTTAATAAAGGACATGAGAATAACCAAACTTTTCCACTGGTGAACAAAGCAATGAGTCTGGACAAAAATCACGTAATTTTCTCTGCATTTCCAGGATTTAGGATCTCTCAGTTTTAGGAAGACTGCCCAATTCCACAAGTAAATTACTACCTGTCCCAGAAACCCATGGGATTATATATATTTGTGTTTCAGTCTGACAGTAATGTCTTTGTAAGGATCATCCAGCGGAAACTGTAGTATTGAAAGTGATCTGCTGAAGTGATAAAAAATTTCAAGATTTCATGACATTTAAATGATACAGGCTGAACTCTGCACACATCCTAAATTATATGGTCAGGTAACTCAGAAAACATACTCCGTATAAAAAGAAGATTTCTCTGATACCACTTATATAAAGTAAAACAATGTGAAAGACATATATATTAATGCCAGAATGAAAGTACAATGGTTTTTACCTCATGAAATGTAACTCAACAAGCATATGGTCCTTATTTCATACAAGCCTTTTAGTTCTCTTCTAGTTTAGGAAAAGTGATTTGAAATATGGGTGATACTACTTATACAATCTTGGGTCTGTCTACGAATTCATTGTATGAGTTCCTACTTACGTTATTTTTCATTGCAAAACAGTCGGAGCAGATTAAGTTTTTCTGAAGATGAAATACACATGTTGGTAAATCAGGCTGTTATATTTTCCTACTTCAGAGTTAATTACTGGTCCATTTATATGGCAGAATTAAAACTAGTAATGAAGGTGACAAACTGGTGCCTCAGATACTATTAGTAAATTTGAAATATAAGCTGCACTAGCACATTTAAGTATAGACTTAAACCCAGCAGTCGGATCACTGCTCTACCACACTCTGAATTTGAAAGACCAGGTAGGATATGCTAGCACGATATTACTATAGTTTTTTCGAAGATTTTCTTCCTGTGGTCCATTTTATCTTTGCCAGTTATAAGTTATTTCAAACTGGAGTTGACTGTCTGTAGCTCCTGAGGCACACCAGCTGCCATGCTGCACTGCAGCATTGACCTCTGTGTTCTGGATGACTCCAACAGAATTGTTCGAGTCATTTGACATTAAAATAATGTTCAGTGACTCTGTCATTTTCAACCAATTTCCTGAATAATTTCAAATCTATTAATATACAGGAAACTGCTGCTTGACAAAGGTTGGATTCTGCGAATGCAGGAGCACCAGTTAATTTTTAACTTCCCTTATTATCTGAAATGAAACCTGATATGACAGACTCATTTGCAATACCAGATAGTGAGGAAGATGGAAGCAATGCACACAACTGACATCCTTGTCCGAAAAATTGCAGTGATCTTTTATTTTCCTTGTAGTCCAATGTTTTGCATGAAAAAAAGAAAGATAAGCTAAAAATATAATGCTACTGCACCAGACTTAGGAGACTTTGCTCCAAAAACCCATGGAAATTCAGGAGAAGAGATTTGAGTTTAAATAGGAATTTTACCTTTACACTTGCAGCTTATTAACTGAGTCTGTTGATTACAGTTACAAAAAACCGAGCAACATTTTCTTTCTTTATCAGGCTTCTTGGCTGGAATGAAAACAGAAGAGCTAACTGATCTATGACAGGCACAATCTAGATCTTGTTACAGCTTCTTTCAATGTTACCTCAATTTTTATTTTTCATGATTTTGCCTAACGTCTATACTAAATAACAAAAAAAAGCCAACATATAGCCTGACACTTTAAGGTGCTGAGCTCCCTTAAAAATTATGCCCAATGCATTTTTAACTTACCTGTTACATTTTAGACAGCTAACAATTCCACCTGTGAAGTGTACACCTGATTATTTTTTTCATGGCCTCTTAGAGTGTATGCACTAAAGGGTGTCTGTGCCAAGCTACTTAAAGTTTGGTGAAAGGATCATTGCTCTGCTGAAGTGACTGACTACATATTGTGAGCCAGTAAGAACTGAATCATTAAAGAGTTTATTTTCAGCAGACAGAAAAAGGAATGATGTTGCCAGATTGAAAGATATGACATATTGTTTTACTTTGATGAATATTGAAGATTGTCTCTTAAAGAAAAATTGAAGACCGCAGATCTTCACATGTCAAAAAATAGATAAGCCCAAAGGGGAAAAAGGAAAGGGAACCACGAGCTAAAAATTGAACTGATGAAATGTGGTGATCATTGCAGTCATCATACTGCTGTCAATTAGATTAGCACGTAGCTTTGGAAATGGTATTGGGATGACAAAGTAATGGAAAACTTATTTTGACTGCAACCAATTGGCTTACAGCAAATTAGCTAATGAGTAACTTGAGTTTTCAACTCAAAGGTGGATTTCTCAAACTTTCAATCTTCCGGATAAATACCTAAAATAAGTCAGATCATTGTCTTCTTACAAGCTATATCTCTGGAACACAGAAAACAAACAGCTCTTATTGAATTTTACCCAAGTGTTTCTGAAGAAATGGAAAATATGCATATCTCTTCTTCTTTGAAATAGGCAGACTCGGAATATTCCTTTCTAGCAGTTCCCAGCACTCACAGAGGAACACATAGAAAGGCAGCAGGCCTCTCCGGGCAGGAGACCAGCTTTAGCATTTGGTGTAAGGAAAAGAACAACTGTAGAACAAGACAACTTCAGGGCAAAGAAAGTCTGGTCAGCTCAATGAACACAAGCCTGGAACCACGGGAAAAAAATATGACCATGTGCAAGGAAGTGGCAAAATGACTTTGTGTGGCCTTCAAAGCATGGTCCATCTCTTTCTTTACTCTCTGTACACGCTGGATGCAGTTTGCTTTCTGAAAGGAGGTAGACATCATGTTTCCATTCAGTCTTAACAGTCTGATCCATTATTTTTAATGTTGTGAAAGAAAAGATAATTTCCATTTAACACTGCTAAACAAAATCTGGTAGTTCTTCAGTATGGGTAGTTATTGTCAGGTATGCAAGAAGTTGGAAAATATGCCAGGGATATAGAAAAGCTATTAAAGCATAACTTAATTCCTCATCTCTAGTCAGAGTTGAGACAATCTAAATAAAGTTTTGACATTATGCCATGACTTCAAACAAAATAGTGCTCTTAGGTGTATTCTTAATCTAGTCACAGCATGACAGATATGAAGGTCCATTAGCTCTGTTCTTTTTTTAGAGTTAATTGGTGTAAACAAGTCTGACATTTAAACACATGTATCCATACAGGCTTTTCATATGCATATCAAAGCTATTTTTCAAGTAATATAAGTAAATTGATACATCTTTTAATACAGGAAAACCTTACTTTGCAGTTTAAGGCACTGAATGGACAAATTTCTGTGTTTGTCTCACACACATTAGGGGAGGAAAGTAGTAATAATAGCCATGAGTCAAAGCTGTGGTAGCAGGTTTCAAACTCTAACATCTCTATATGTTCACTAAAAATATGGCTCTAATAATTGCAAGATTGTTCTGTCCAGTATTTATTACAGTTATGATGTACTGATGACACAGTACAGTTTTATAAAACCCAGACTCTTTAATCCATTTTTCTTGTCTCTTTGGATGGTGGCCGTACTTCAGACGCACTGCACTGCTGACAAATGAATGAGGAATGCAGAATGCCTTTTCTGTCAGTAGCTTTGCAGCAGGATTGTCTAATTCTTACTGTAGATAAAAAAATTTGCAAGAATGTGCAGCCATGCTGGAGACAGGAAACGTGAAATGCTTTCCTATAGCTTGCACTAGACTAATTCAGTCAGGTGAAAAAGATTTTTCATTTCATTTGTCTCATTTTTGAGGATTACACTTATTCTCTAAAAATGCAGTTCTTGATATTTTGCTAAATATGGAGATGGAGAAGCAGAAGAGTTTGTTTAGAATATAAACCCATTTCAGCTGTGAATTCTCAGCTTATTTTTTGACAATTCTGGTTTTTATTGACTTTTTGTAATCACTTTTCCTACCTTTTATTTCACTTTTGTTTTTTGGTTAATGCTTCAGTTTATTTTTTTTGGAAACATTAAGAAAATATAATTTTTAGGATACCCTATCCTAAGGTACCCCAAAACCTCAGCAGGCAAGAATTAGGTGCACTAAGATTGCTAGCAGTCTTGCTGAGCAGCTTTTTGAATTGTCTGTGTCATCTGGGACTGAGAAGTGTCTTTATATTCTACATCCTTCTGAACAACACTTAGGACACCAATGTTCAGCACCTAGCAGAAAAGTCCTATAAAATGTAAAGACTAATAATATATAATTATATATATATAATAAATATGTAATATCTATATATCTAGAGAACAGCAATATTGTGATCATCTGTAAAAAAATAGGAATTTTGATTAGAGACAAAGAATATCTACAGTTATGTCTTGATTGTCTGTACAAATGAAAAAGGTGATAGTAATCATGTTTGCATTGAAAAGGCTGATAAAGGAAACAGTCTTCTTTTTCATCTTTTACAGAATGAAAAACATGCCATTACTTCTGGCAAGTGAAAAGGTCCTTCAAAAAGTAGTTGCTCTTCAAGAACAAGTTAAGGAGAACATTGCCCTTTATTCTACACAAAATTACTTGTACAAAAATTACTTTTTACTGATGAATTCAGACAAGTTAATACTAAACATATACAATTCTTAAAAGAACATTAACGTGTTAACAAGAGGGCAATAAAACATATACCCTAATATATGATCAAATCCAATTCCAACTGAAAGGATTAGAAAGACTACCACTTACTTAGAAAACATTCACTCAAGCCATTAGGGAGGCAGCCTTTTGAAGTTCAAGTGTTTGTTATCAGAAAGAAATTTTCAAACCATTCCTAAATTTGAAAAAAAAAAAAGCAACAGCAGTTAACTAAACAGCAGAAAACCTGCAGCAAAGGCTGGTAATCTGAGGGCAATTTTTTTAATCACATTTTACTGCAGCAGATAACACAACCGATGAAACACAGTCCATCATATAATTATCTCATATTACTGATATGGTTGAAACAGAACAGTAACTATATACTTCTGCCACTTCTCTGTCCAAACACAGTGTCTAAAATACTGTGGACTTCTGACATAACACAGACTACTTACCTTTAGCCAGCCAGGCTGTAGGAACTGCGGAGCTGCCCAAACAGAGCAGTTTATCTATCTAGCCACTAATGATGACACATATATGATTAGGGGAAGACAGGCTGCTTCCACTGCTTGGTGCTGCTTCTGATCCAAATTGCACAAATACTTCTGGATGGCATGAATTCCTCTTCAGAGAGGAAAAGGGAGGTATTTGATCTATTTCCTGAAAACAGTCATCAGCTTAAAATAGCACCAGAAACTTGTTTGAAGTGTCCAGAGTGTTAATGCCAGGATCTCTTCAAATATTTGTCTTTAACACAGAATTTCAGTTCTATGAGGTCATTACCCAGCAGCCAGATCATGAAAAACACCTTTAGTGCAAAAACTGCAAAGTCAGTGGTGAAATTACTTATTTAATAAATTATTAATTATAGTAATGGTCTTTACAATAACTAGCCAGTATAGTAAATCATAAAACTATTCATTGATTACACTTTTTCAGAGAGTGGGAGGTTTTTAGCAGCCTTCAATAGTATTTTCCTGAACCAGTTACAGTTCCTCATTCTGCAAGGTGTGCGGCAGAGGAACACTGCATCACAGAGAGAGGAAAAATCATTCGGTTGTTCTGGATTTATACCAAGCTAAAATATTTCAAAAGGCAGGATATTGAGTTCTTGCTGATGGTCTTAATAAGAACTTGTCTAATAGCACCCCTCTGTAGGAACTCTGAGTATGTATAGCATCCAATCAAATAAATTGGATAATCACTTTCTCTTAATGGTTTTGTAGTGATTTTAGTGACTGAAAATTCAGATGCTGTCAGATATTCTACGTGTTTAGTTTGTAGTGTAAAAATAGTAGGCAAACTCTGCATTACTTCAGACTGTTCCAAGGATGAAAACATGACATAGGCTTGGCATACTTTCCAGATTTAACTTGGCCTATAGCAGTTTTTCATCATTTAGGTAGTGAAAGGATAGGGGAAGTGGGGGGAGGGTGCCATTACATTTCTTCAGAAAATAGTTTGGAATAAATCTGTATGATATAATTTACTCAGTTCTTTCATCCTCCCATTCCATTTGTGTGCTCAGCACTTCAAACTGATTATTCCCCAAATCAAGCTAATAGGCCAATTAGTTGAAAATAAAGGTAAATTAGACATTGTAAATATAGCATAATTAAATTTACTGACAATTAATGAACTGCTGCAGATACAGCACATCCACAAAGGAATATCAGGAAGAGGAGTAAAAAAGACTGATCTGAAAGTATAATTTGTTAAATATTTTTATGCTAGAAAAGATTTATTTTATTCCCTCGCTTTCGATTGCTATTAGCATTGCTATATTATTATCAATAACAATCAGTATATAAGTAAGTAAAAAATTATTGTCTTTTCTAGAACATGGAGTATAGGCAGTCTTGCTGAGCAGCAGGCTTTTACCACTGATAACTTCAGTACTGTACTCTGCTGTCACCATTAGAACTATCCAGTAGTTAACAGTCATTGTGAAGGTCAAAGTGGAAAATAAGGATTGCCAACAGCAAGAGTTTCAAGATATGGCTAAGTATCTTTGGATGTTTGCTGCAAATAAACTTTGAAGGTCTTGAAGGCAAACTCACAGATTACAAAAATGGTTAGAGATTTTAATTCCTTCCTTTCATCCCTTTCCCTTCTCCACCCTCATTCCTCTCAGCTTTTAGCAACAAAGCCATCAAACATCCTGGTTCTACCCCTACTGTTTTTGCAACATTGAATGCTTGCTAGATATAGAACTTGGATGACATCTTAGATGGAATTCAATAAACAAAGGGATCTTGTTGCCACTTTAGATGTCCTGGTGCCATTTGAATTGGATCATCAGTGGCAGGTAGAAGCTATGTAAGAAAACTCATGGTGCCTAAAATGGCACCAAATCCTTTCTTTAAGCAATTCAATCAAACCTCTCATGTCACTTAATGCATCTAAGAATATGAGCTGGAATCCAGTTTGAAGTGGGACTAAAATTTTGCGTCTAGAGTCAGGATTCTAGGTGAGTGTCACATGCCCTTGCTCCCTTTCCAGTCACTGGGCTTGGCTTTGCTGCCAATATGCCATCTTCTTGTGCCATGACAGACACTCTGAGATGTAAGTCCTGGCCTCCATCTGCTGCTCCAAAAGGTATCTCACATAGGTCCTGCAGCATTTATTTGTCAGTCCTGTGCAGTTGTAAAAAGCTGTCTAGAATGGCACAGACATTTCAAATTATAGCAAGCAGGTATATAAATGGGCAGCTGAGCTGGAGGTTAGCTGGCCTTTTCACATACAGCTGTAGTCAGATCAGCTGCTTTGAACAGAATCCCACTGTTAGAACCTGTATGGAATAACCCTGTTCCTCCCAAAGTCAACAAGAAAATGAGGTCCTTCTGATGCCATGATGATTTTTTGTTTTTTATATATACTCCCTTTTATATACTCTTTTATATAGCTTTTAAGTATTCTTAAGTGCTTTTTAGCCCACATACTTCTAATTCTTCCGGTTTGATAACCAGCATAGACCCAATATTCTGTTAAGCCAGGAGACCAAACATCTTGGAAGCCTCAGACACCAAGGTCTTCTCTGGAACACATTTTGTAAACTAAGATAGGCCTGTTCAGGGTGGGAAAGTTCCTTGGTGAGGGGGGTTTGCTCAGCCTCTCATTGGGGAATCTTTGATAAATATGTTAATTGATAAGGCCTATAATGTTATACCCCAACTATTGTGTGTGCATTTCAATGTGCATTCCAGCGTGCTCCACCTGGACGGGGTGCACCAAGGATCCTTAAAACAAATACTGAGATAAAACCCCTTTTCCCTTCTAACTGTGTTTGGTTCTTGATTTTAAGACCAAAGATAGGCATCACTTCCAGAAAAGGGTTCATGAAAATTTCACTTCAGAGCATCAGCATTGCTTCTCACTTTGAGGAGGACCCTGTTCTGAAGCAGCCTGCTGCTCCTGCGCTGCAGCTGCCAGCCCAGGTGGATGTCTCAGGTGGCACACGGGTCTAGGCACATCTGCATGATCAGCTGAGTCATGGAGTACCCCGACCTAATGATGAGCAGGCAGCAGGAGACACACATGTGAGCAGTGGCTGAGTCTGGGAGAAGGCCCAAAGCTCATGGGAATCTACAGGTTCAGGCCTCACAGACAAAGTGCTTCCCCAGCTGATTAATGATCTCGCTGTGAATAGTAAAAAGGGTATGATGAAGTAAAATCTTTTGATATTCTGCACCCTCCTCTGTGAGGCTGCCCTGAGCCATTGTCTAGTCAGCAATAGTCACCTGTTGCCTACTCAGCCTGTCTGGGACTTTGGGAGGATATTTAATTCATTCCAGTAGGAATTAAAACTTAGATTGTGATGCTAAGTCAAAAGGTTGACATTAGCAGGTCAACATTACCTATGCATTGCCATAGATATTCAGTATTTGGCCAATTTTATAAAGATACTTAATGGCCTAAAATATTTGAGTGGATTTTGTTTAATTTTAATCCCACAAAATCACTTTAAAATTTTACCATATGTCATTCAAAATGAATTCTTCAACTTATGCAACAGTATATAACTATACATTTTCCGTTACAGGATGTTCTTTGTGGATAAATGCATTAAAGACTGTGAAATTAGCCATATTGTATGTTTTATAATTATCATAGTTATTGACTGAATGTAAATGCATTTCCTTTAGAAACTCATATTATCAGAGTACACTTTCAATCTTCATATAGTTCAAATGCGGAAAAAAAATACTGGAAAGAAACCCTAGTATCCCCCTAATCTAAAATTATTACTGCAGCAAAACTGTTTCTTGCTCATTTTAGTGTCATCCACCAGTTCAAGAGTTAATATATTTCTTGGTAATTTCAGCAATTCTCATTAACTGTCATGGTGCTATTTCAAAATATAGATTGCAATGTTTGCATAGCTGAGCCTCCTAATTATATTCTCTTAGTGTAAAGCACTCATATTAGGTATATTGTGGGAGACAGAAGCAAATTCTAAAATTAACGTTATGTCAGTGTAAAGGCCCCTTTCCCCAAAGACAAACTCCTGCCTATATTTAGTATTATCTGGAGATATCAGCAAATGTCATATATGACCTTCTGTTTTTACTTGACCACTTCAAGCTACATACAAGGTAAACATTTAGCTAGACTTTTCCACTTTTATGAAACCAAACCATTTCCTGCCAAAAGCCCACCTTGAAGTCTCTGCAAATATTTCCCTGTCTGGCTGTGCAAAGAGCTTTACTTGACTGCAGTTTAATAAATTTTTACTCACCTCTTTCAAAACATAAAGGTCATTAGTGTGCTCTTTCTTCTTTTCCCTCATGAGATAAAAATTATTCTGAGGACAAATTTAAACCAAAAACCAAAAGAATAATATGACTTAGGCTTCTAATATTTAGCTAAGGCTATTAAATGATTTTTGTTCCACCTATCCCAGTATTTTAGATATAGTGAATTCTATCCAGCAGCTGGTAAACTCTGATGTCAGTCTAAAATCAAGAGGGGTTTTAGGACCACAGGAAAATTCGATATGGAAGGGATCTCAGGAGGCTTTGTAGTTCAATATTCTAAGAGTAGAGTCAGCTGTGACATTTTCTCCCCTGCTGAGGACCTCCTGTTCCAGACCACAGCTGACCAGTTCAACAAGGGCCCAGCCTGCTGAAGATCCAAGCTACCCAAATTCCTTTTGAAATGAGCTGGTGGTAAAGAACCTCTACCAGTCCCCACAGACTTCAAAAGGGAACCAAAGGTACTCAGCTGCTTACAGGCTCAACCCAGATAAAAGAATAAAGCATAGCATCTGTAGGGGAGAAGTTTCTTACAAGGGAATTTTTTTTTTTTTTGGTACACTTACCAATTAAAGAGCTCTCCCCTGGGCTACCAGAAGCACTGAAAATTTTGTGAGCCTGTGTCCTTTCAGCAAATGAAGAAATACATAGGGGGCTTGCTCCAGAAAGCCAAATCAATTTTAAACTTAGTGACTCATGAGCTTTGTTGAATTTAGTGCAAGAACAAACAGTTGTTTCAAGGAAATAAACAGTACAATTCAAAGTACAAGCTTTAAATCATTAAAAAGAAAAAAAAGGCTTGCTCTCAGCATGGTTGTTATTCTTTTTTACTTCTTTAAAATCACAACATAAGAGTTTAGAAGATGGTAACGTGAGGGCCCAGACTCTGCTGTGCCTCCGTGAGCTATGCAGTTTTGAAGAATCTACACAACTCTTCATCTAATGATCAACTAGAGTTACCCAGTGCCTTCTTTAGGTTTCACTGGAACTGATGCTAGCAGAAGATGAATATACTGGCAAAGACCAGGTACCCCACAGTGAGACACTGAACAGAATAGTCTCTGAATAGTCACCTTCATTTTATAATGTAAAAAGGACCTGGTTTTGTAGCGTTTAACGAATTTTACTAGAAAATAAAGCAGTTGTAATAAATGCTACTTGTAGAATAAATATATAAAATCCCATTGAAAATTCCCTTCCGTAGAATAAAAAAAAATGATCCCTTATGCCTTCCAGAATTCAATAAAATATTCATTGATGTTGAAAGGGTGGAAGTGAAAATCTCATCACTTGTGTTTGCTCTTTTTCCTTAACTCTTACTTCTCATACTCTTTTCTCAAATATAACGAACACTTATACTGGTTCTTTTATTTAATTTGAGCCTTAAAAAATGAATTTACTTGCCATTTATAAGAAATATATTATCTGAATTCCTACTGTTTTCACTCTGTATTCATAGAGTTATGATGTCTTTATACAGCTTGCAAATGAAAGACCCCACGATAGCTTTGTAAAAAAGCAGTGGAGGGTAGTTTACAGAATATTCCGAGTTGAAAGGGACACACAAGGATCATAGATCATAGAATGACCTATAACTAAGCTATGACTGTGGAAAGACGTGATATGATGTAATCATGACAGCATGATGTAATAGAATTGTATGGACCTCTAAAAAAGCAAAATTAAATTGATCTTACCCATAGTGGACCAGGAAGAAACTAATACCTCTGCCTGAAAAGTTAGTGTGAAGACATCTGAAGACAAGCAGAGTGGCCCTTCATCTCCAATATGACACCTAATGTACTCAGTAATTCCTCATAAATTAATTTTTTGGCCCCAGATTTATTCTCTTCTCCTTTGAAATACAGAGCCTGTATCTAGACATTTCAGTTGAACAGACAACTAACACAAGCACTATGAGCTGAGTCTTTTTATGATCTCTGTTACAAGACTTGATCTCACAATTAGATCTGGTGGGTAGATCCTTTCTGTATAGTCCAAGTGGCCTAATTCATCACATACAGTTGCGACCAAGAAGAGTGTAGAAATCTGGATCAGACTTGTATGGGGTTTGCTGAGATAGAACATATAATTTCTTCTAGAAAGCATTCCTTTCCCTAACTGGACTGACCTTGAATTTATGTACTTGTTTTAAAATTTAGCATTCTTACACTACCGCTTTAATTTTACATCCATGTTATATTTTAGTATGCAATAATATTGAAACAGCAGGAGGAAATAGATATGTTAAAAGGCTTGAATGGACCAATCTAGTGCTTTCCCTTCAGCAACTATGCTTAGATAGAATTCCTAAGTAAGCAAATTTCTGAACTTTTACAGGCAGCCAACATATTGACAAAGTAACTATGTTCTATTTATGACTCTTTGGAATATTTGTGATTCTTCCAGTTTTACTCCCTGTCCTTCACCATATGGCCATAAAAAACTGATTTTAGTCCCAGGAAAACTTGTGGAATTTTCACATTAGTTTTCATGATAAATTTATCAAACAATTTATGAGAAAATGTGAACAAAAATTCCCCAGTCCATTAATGCATCCAGAGCTGCCCTGTCCCAGGTGCAGAATCTGGAACTTGCCCTTGTAAAACTTCATACTGTTGGTGATGTCTATCTGCTCTGGATGTTGTCTATCCAGACTTCAGCAAAGTCTTTGACACTGTCTCCCACAACATACTCCTGGAAAAGCTGGCAGCCCACGGCTTGGACAGGCACATTCTTTGCTGGGTTAAACTGGCTGCATGGCAGGGCCCAGAGAGTGGGGGTGAATGGTGCTGCATCCAGCTGGTGGCCAGTCACTGATGGGGTCCCTCAGGGATCAGTGCTGGGGCCAGTCCTGTTTAATATCTTCACTGATGATCTGGATGAGGGGATTGAGTCCACCATCAGCAAATTTGCAGATGACACCAAGCTGGGAGCATGTGTCGATCTGTTGGAGGGTAGGAGGACTCTGCAAAGGGACCTGGACAGGCTCGATTGAAGAATGATAAATCATGATTGCTACCAACAATATCACACTAACCAAGACTCCCCAGTTCCCATCCATAAGCTGATGTGTCGACTGGAGAGCCAAGGAGTGATCAACAGGACTCACTCTGCCTTTAATATTCCCATATGGCCAGTGCAAAACTGTAGTGGCGAATGGAGACTAACAAGAGATTAACGTGGACTGAATAAAGTCATGGCACTGCTGGGTGCTGCTGTGCCAAGCATGCTACAACTTCCATATGAACTGGAGTCAAAGGCAGCCAAGTGATACACCACAATTTATATCGCTAATGCATTTTTCTCCATCCGTGAATAAAGTCATGGCACTGCTGGGTGCTGCTGTGCCAAGCATGCTACAACTTCCATATGAACTGGAGTCAAAGGCAGCCAAGTGATACACCACAATTTATATCGCTAATGCATTTTTCTCCATCCGTGAATAAAGTCATGGCACTGCTGGGTGCTGCTGTGCCAAGCATGCTACAACTTCCATATGAACTGGAGTCAAAGGCAGCCAAGTGATACACCACAATTTATATCGCTAATGCATTTTTCTCCATCCGTGAATAAAGTCATGGCACTGCTGGGTGCTGCTGTGCCAAGCATGCTACAACTTCCATATGAACTGGAGTCAAAGGCAGCCAAGTGATACACCACAATTTATATCGCTAATGCATTTTTCTCCATCCGTGAATAAAGTCATGGCACTGCTGGGTGCTGCTGTGCCAAGCATGCTACAACTTCCATATGAACTGGAGTCAAAGGCAGCCAAGTGATACACCACAATTTATATCGCTAATGCATTTTTCTCCATCCGTGAATAAAGTCATGGCACTGCTGGGTGCTGCTGTGCCAAGCATGCTACAACTTCCATATGAACTGGAGTCAAAGGCAGCCAAGTGATACACCACAATTTATATCGCTAATGCATTTTTCTCCATCCGTGAATAAAGTCATGGCACTGCTGGGTGCTGCTGTGCCAAGCATGCTACAACTTCCATATGAACTGGAGTCAAAGGCAGCCAAGTGATACACCACAATTTATATCGCTAATGCATTTTTCTCCATCCGTGAATAAAGTCATGGCACTGCTGGGTGCTGCTGTGCCAAGCATGCTACAACTTCCATATGAACTGGAGTCAAAGGCAGCCAAGTGATACACCACAATTTATATCGCTAATGCATTTTTCTCCATCCGTGAATAAAGTCATGGCACTGCTGGGTGCTGCTGTGCCAAGCATGCTACAACTTCCATATGAACTGGAGTCAAAGGCAGCCAAGTGATACACCACAATTTATATCGCTAATGCATTTTTCTCCATCCGTGAATAAAGTCATGGCACTGCTGGGTGCTGCTGTGCCAAGCATGCTACAACTTCCATATGAACTGGAGTCAAAGGCAGCCAAGTGATACACCACAATTTATATCGCTAATGCATTTTTCTCCATCCGTGAATAAAGTCATGGCACTGCTGGGTGCTGCTGTGCCAAGCATGCTACAACTTCCATATGAACTGGAGTCAAAGGCAGCCAAGTGATACACCACAATTTATATCGCTAATGCATTTTTCTCCATCCGTGAATAAAGTCATGGCACTGCTGGGTGCTGCTGTGCCAAGCATGCTACAACTTCCATATGAACTGGAGTCAAAGGCAGCCAAGTGATACACCACAATTTATATCGCTAATGCATTTTTCTCCATCCGTGAATAAAGTCATGGCACTGCTGGGTGCTGCTGTGCCAAGCATGCTACAACTTCCATATGAACTGGAGTCAAAGGCAGCCAAGTGATACACCACAATTTATATCGATGATTGCTACCAACAATATCACACTAACCAAGACTCCCCAGTTCCCATCCATAAGCTGATGTGTCGACTGGAGAGCCAAGGAGTGATCAACAGGACTCACTCTGCCTTTAATATTCCCATATGGCCAGTGCAAAACTGTAATGGCGAATGGAGACTAACAGGAGATTAACGTGGACTGAATAAAGTCATGGCACTGCTGGGTGCTGCTGTGCCAAGCATGCTACAACTTCCATATGAACTGGAGTCAAAGGCAGCCAAGTGATACACCACAATTTATATCGCTAATGCATTTTTCTCCATCCCTTTGGTGGCAGAGTGCAGACCACAGTTCACTTTCCCCTAGAGCAGCACCCAGTACACCCGGAGATGACTGCCCTACGGATAGAAACACATTCCTCCTCTCTGCCATGGACTGATCCAGACTGCACTGGATCAAGGAGAAGCACCAGAACACCTATGATACATTGATGATATCATTGTGTGGGGCAATCCAGACAAAGTAGTTCAGAAAAAGGGAAGCAAATAGTCAAAATCCACATGAAAGCTGGTTTTTACATACAAAAATTTTTTTAAAAGGCTAACAGGAGATCTAGTTTTTAGGAATAAAATGTCAAGATGGACATCATCAGATCCCAATGGATGTGATCAACAAACAACAGCTACATCTCCACCAACGAATAAAAGCTTTCTTAAGCATCGTGGTTTTTTAGAGAATGCAGGTTCCAAATGACAGTCTGATTGTCAGCCCTCTCTATCAAGTGACCTGGAAGAAGAAAGATTTCAAACAGGGCCTTGAGCAATGACAACACTTTGAAAAAATCAGACAGGAGATAGTTCAGTTCAGGTGAATCCCTGCTGAAGAGGCTCCAGTGTATAATAAATTACCAGAAAGTGAGAAGCAATATGACTTGTTTACTGATGGTTTCCTACTGTCATGTTGTGGGAAAGCCTTTGAGGTGGAAGTCATCTATATGGAGTCCTCTATGACAAGTCTGGAAACCCCTAAAGAAGAAGGGAAATGAAGTTTTTTTGCAGCGGTGAAAGCTATCCACTTGGCTTTAGGAATTACTGAAGGAGAAAAATGGCCAATACTTTATCTGTATACTGACATCAGGGAGGAGATGCAACGTATAGATAGGCTTATGATTGAAGGATGGGCTTGATGTGAATGTGAAACCCGTGCTGCAATTATCAAGGCAATCAGTTAAAGCCTATGCGGTACGAAGGACAATGGCTGAAATATAAATATAGGGAAGCCTGGAATATTGACTCTACCACACTCCCATAAACTGCCAAGTCACGGGGCCTGTCTCTGCCACTTTGGGTTCAGGGATCTCAATCCAACTCCCCTTCAATTGCACTATCAAGGGTATGGCAGTCAAAATCACNTGTTGGAGGGTAGGAGGACTCTGCAAAGGGACCTGGACAGGCTCGATTGAAGAATGATAAATCATGATTGCTACCAACAATATCACACTAACCAAGACTCCCCAGTTCCCATCCATAAGCTGATGTGTCGACTGGAGAGCCAAGGAGTGATCAACAGGACTCACTCTGCCTTTAATATTCCCATATGGCCAGTGCAAAACTGTAATGGCGAATGGAGACTAACAGGAGATTAACGTGGACTGAATAAAGTCATGGCACTGCTGGGTGCTGCTGTGCCAAGCATGCTACAACTTCCATATGAACTGGAGTCAAAGGCAGCCAAGTGATACACCACAATTTATATCGCTAATGCATTTTTCTCCATCCCTTTGGTGGCAGAGTGCAGACCACAGTTCACTTTCCCCTAGAGCAGCACCCAGTACACCCGGAGATGACTGCCCTACGGATAGAAACACATTCCTCCTCTCTGCCATGGACTGATCCAGACTGCACTGGATCAAGGAGAAGCACCAGAACACCTATGATACATTGATGATATCATTGTGTGGGGCAATCCAGACAAAGTAGTTCAGAAAAAGGGNATATCATTGTGTGGGGCAATCCAGACAAAGTAGTTCAGAAAAAGGGAAGCAAATAGTCAAAATCCACATGAAAGCTGGTTTTTACATACAAAAATTTTTTTAAAAGGCTAACAGGAGATCTAGTTTTTAGGAATAAAATGTCAAGATGGACATCATCAGATCCCAATGGATGTGATCAACAAACAACAACTACATCTCCACCAACGAATAAAAGCTTTCTTAAGCATCGTGGTTTTTTAGAGAATGCAGGTTCCAAATGACAGTCTGATTGTCAGCCCTCTCTATCAAGTGACCTGGAAGAAGAAAGATTTCAAACAGGGCCTTGAGCAATGACAACACTTTGAAAAAATCAGACAGGAGATAGTTCAGTTCAGGTGAATCCCTGCTGAAGAGGCTCCAGTGTATAATAAATTACCAGAAAGTGAGAAGCAATATGACTTGTTTACTGATGGTTTCCTACTGTCATGTTGTGGGAAAGCCTTTGAGGTGGAAGTCATCTATATGGAGTCCTCTATGACAAGTCTGGAAACCCCTAAAGAAGAAGGGAAATGAAGTTTTTTTGCAGCGGTGAAAGCTATCCACTTGGCTTTAGGAATTACTGAAGGAGAAAAATGGCCAATACTTTATCTGTATACTGACATCAGGGAGGAGATGCAACGTATAGATAGGCTTATGATTGAAGGATGGGCTTGATGTGAATGTGAAACCCGTGCTGCAATTATCAAGGCAATCAGTTAAAGCCTATGCGGTACGAAGGACAATGGCTGAAATATAAATATAGGGAAGCCTGGAATATTGACTCTACCACACTCCCATAAACTGCCAAGTCACGGGGCCTGTCTCTGCCACTTTGGGTTCAGGGATCTCAATCCAACTCCCCTTCAATTGCACTATCAAGGGTATGGCAGTCAAAATCACACAGATTAATGAAAAATGAATTTTGATGAAATCACACAGTCTCAGAGGTGATGGAATCAGATTTGACTTCAGCATGCAACAACCCAGCACTACCCACCATCTTTCCTGCTCTGAAAGACCATTATGACCAATGGTGTCCAAAATCATGGACGAAAAACTCAATAAACATTTTTATAGGGATTTGCCCGTAGACTAAGGGAATGCTATCTGTGTATATATATCACAAGACAGGAAAGGTGATGGTGGTTAACTGGGATGTATTAGAAATTGTGGGACCTGGGCATGACTTAAATGCTATAGAATAAAAAGCAGATACTATCTTGGGTTTGACTGGGATAGAGTTATTTTATTTCGTAGTACCTGATACAATGTGGTGTGTTTAGATTGTGAGAATAATGTTGATAATACACTGATATTTCAGTGGTTGCTGAGAAGTGCATACCTTAAGTCAAGCAAATTTCAATCTCCCATGCTCTGCCAGTGAGGACATGCACAAAAAAACTAGAAGGGAGAACAGTCAGGACAGCTGATTCAAATGGTTCAAAGGGATATTCCATATCATAAAACATCATGTTGAGTATGTGAACTGGAGGTAATTGGCCGGGAGGGGCCAATCCCTGCTCAGTGACAGGCTGGGCATCCATCAGCAGGTGGGGAGAAATTGCATTTTGTATGAATTGCTTTTCTTGGGTTTTCCTCTTCTCTCTCTTCTTGTCATCTCCCTAATCATTATCAAGAATATATCTCATTTAATTTCAATTATTAAACTGTTCTTCTTTTTCCACTTCCTCTCCCCACACCACTGGGGTGGGGTATGGAGGGCAGTGAACAAGTGGGAGTGTGGTACTTAGCTGATGTCTTGCATTAAGGCATGACAGAGGAAACCCTGTAAAAAAAAGTGTCTGCAACATGCAGAGGACATGGGAACAAAAATTTAAGCACTTCAAATAGAATTTAGAAAAAATAAGTTCTTAAATTTTGTTGACATGGTAATCACAATACTATATTATTACTATCACAATTTTATAGAATCAAGTAAGAGCTCTTCAAGCATAGTATGGAAATAAAATAATTGAAATTCAATAGAATTTTTTTCTGCACACGGACAGCACAACCACACTTATTTCTGGTGCTCTTGAATGTGAATCTGTTTTCATTTGACTGTCGAGATTGTCCAGTTTACTCTGAATAAGGCTGATTTCCTGGTTACCTGGTATACCTAAAATATATGCTGGGAAAATATATTTCAGGAGAACTATTATATGATAATTTATAGCTTAATATCTGATGCTTTTCTCATTTTATAGGATCTTTGTAAGTTTAAATGCTGTGTGAAGGGGGAATAATTTCTACTGTTACTTTACATTAAATAGATTAATTTTAAGCATATAGTGCTACAAGTTATTCTTCTAATACCAGGTACTGCAGAGGGCAAAAGTTTACATTAATTCATAAAAAAACACTCAAAAGCTTTAACAGAATTTAGCCTACAACAGCACTGGTACCTATGCAACCCAGCTATAGCCCCATGGAATTGCCCATTACATTCTGAGGTCAGTTTACCTATTTTTATAATTCTCTATATAAATGCTCATATTGCACTGCCACTTTTTGGTGATCTTTATAACACTTTGCCTGGTGCATGCTGATGACCTTTCCACTCATGTTAATGAAATAGCCTGGTGGTCTCAAACTTTATGTATTTACAAATTGATCAAATTCATTTAACTTGTCAAAGACATCAGGAAATATTTACTACCCTATATTAACTGTGAAAAAATGTCTTAATATTCCAAGCAAAGCTCAGTTTTGCAGCTTTTGTGTTTCCATATGTCTTCAAAGCCACCTCTTTTTTTCTGTGAGCACTCTGTAGATGTTTATAAAATTCTCATTAATGTGTCACCAGAGCACTGGTTGCATGAGAATATGTCTCTTGTAATACACTGAAATACCTAAAAGAGTGTTTTCTTACACTCTAGATAGCTGGNCAGTCCTGTTTAATATCTTCACTGATGATCTGGATGAGGGGATTGAGTCCACCATCAGCAAATTTGCAGATGACACCAAGCTGGGAGCATGTGTCGATCTGTTGGAGGGTAGGAGGACTCTGCAAAGGGACCTGGACAGGCTCGATTGAAGAATGATAAATCATGATTGCTACCAACAATATCACACTAACCAAGACTCCCCAGTTCCCATCCATAAGCTGATGTGTCGACTGGAGAGCCAAGGAGTGATCAACAGGACTCACTCTGCCTTTAATATTCCCATATGGCCAGTGCAAAACTGTAATGGCGAATGGAGACTAACAGGAGATTAACGTGGACTGAATAAAGTCATGGCACTGCTGGGTGCTGCTGTGCCAAGCATGCTACAACTTCCATATGAACTGGAGTCAAAGGCAGCCAAGTGATACACCACAATTTATATCGCTAATGCATTTTTCTCCATCCCTTTGGTGGCAGAGTGCAGACCACAGTTCACTTTCCCCTAGAGCAGCACCCAGTACACCCGGAGATGACTGCCCTACGGATAGAAACACATTCCTCCTCTCTGCCATGGACTGATCCAGACTGCACTGGATCAAGGAGAAGCACCAGAACACCTATGATACATTGATGATATCATTGTGTGGGGCAATCCAGACAAAGTAGTTCAGAAAAAGGGAAGCAAATAGTCAAAATCCACATGAAAGCTGGTTTTTACATACAAAAATTTTTTTAAAAGGCTAACAGGAGATCTAGTTTTTAGGAATAAAATGTCAAGATGGACATCATCAGATCCCAATGGATGTGATCAACAAACAACAACTACATCTCCACCAACTAATAAAAGCTTTCTTAAGCATCGTGGTTTTTTAGAGAATGCAGGTTCCAAATGACAGTCTGATTGTCAGCCCTCTCTATCAAGTGACCTGGAAGAAGAAAGATTTCAAACAGGGCCTTGAGCAATGACAACACTTTGAAAAAATCAGACAGGAGATAGTTCAGTTCAGGTGAATCCCTGCTGAAGAGGCTCCAGTGTATAATAAATTACCAGAAAGTGAGAAGCAATATGACTTGTTTACTGATGGTTTCCTACTGTCATGTTGTGGGAAAGCCTTTGAGGTGGAAGTCATCTATATGGAGTCCTCTATGACAAGTCTGGAAACCCCTAAAGAAGAAGGGAAATGAAGTTTTTTTGCAGCGGTGAAAGCTATCCACTTGGCTTTAGGAATTACTGAAGGAGAAAAATGGCCAATACTTTATCTGTATACTGACATCAGGGAGGAGATGCAACGTATAGATAGGCTTATGATTGAAGGATGGGCTTGATGTGAATGTGAAACCCGTGCTGCAATTATCAAGGCAATCAGTTAAAGCCTATGCGGTACGAAGGACAATGGCTGAAATATAAATATAGGGAAGCCTGGAATATTGACTCTACCACACTCCCATAAACTGCCAAGTCACGGGGCCTGTCTCTGCCACTTTGGGTTCAGGGATCTCAATCCAACTCCCCTTCAATTGCACTATCAAGGGTATGGCAGTCAAAATCACACAGATTAATGAAAAATGAATTTTGATGAAATCACACAGTCTCAGAGGTGATGGAATCAGATTTGACTTCAGCATGCAACAACCCAGCACTACCCACCATCTTTCCTGCTCTGAAAGACCATTATGACCAATGGTGTCCAAAATCATGGACGAAAAACTCAATAAACATTTTTATAGGGATTTGCCCGTAGACTAAGGGAATGCTATCTGTGTATATATATCACAAGACAGGAAAGGTGATGGTGGTTAACTGGGATGTATTAGAAATTGTGGGACCTGGGCATGACTTAAATGCTATAGAATAAAAAGCAGATACTATCTTGGGTTTGACTGGGATAGAGTTATTTTATTTCGTAGTACCTGATACAATGTGGTGTGTTTAGATTGTGAGAATAATGTTGATAATACACTGATATTTCAGTGGTTGCTGAGAAGTGCATACCTTAAGTCAAGCAAATTTCAATCTCCCATGCTCTGCCAGTGAGGACATGCACAAAAAAACTAGAAGGGAGAACAGTCAGGACAGCTGATTCAAATGGTTCAAAGGGATATTCCATATCATAAAACATCATGTTGAGTATGTGAACTGGAGGTAATTGGCCGGGAGGGGCCAATCCCTGCTCAGTGACAGGCTGGGCATCCATCAGCAGGTGGGGAGAAATTGCATTTTGTATGAATTGCTTTTCTTGGGTTTTCCTCTTCTCTCTCTTCTTGTCATCTCCCTANAGCAATATGACTTGTTTACTGATGGTTTCCTACTGTCATGTTGTGGGAAAGCCTTTGAGGTGGAAGTCATCTATATGGAGTCCTCTATGACAAGTCTGGAAACCCCTAAAGAAGAAGGGAAATGAAGTTTTTTTGCAGCGGTGAAAGCTATCCACTTGGCTTTAGGAATTACTGAAGGAGAAAAATGGCCAATACTTTATCTGTATACTGACATCAGGGAGGAGATGCAACGTATAGATAGGCTTATGATTGAAGGATGGGCTTGATGTGAATGTGAAACCCGTGCTGCAATTATCAAGGCAATCAGTTAAAGCCTATGCGGTACGAAGGACAATGGCTGAAATATAAATATAGGGAAGCCTGGAATATTGACTCTACCACACTCCCATAAACTGCCAAGTCACGGGGCCTGTCTCTGCCACTTTGGGTTCAGGGATCTCAATCCAACTCCCCTTCAATTGCACTATCAAGGGTATGGCAGTCAAAATCACACAGATTAATGAAAAATGAATTTTGATGAAATCACACAGTCTCAGAGGTGATGGAATCAGATTTGACTTCAGCATGCAACAACCCAGCACTACCCACCATCTTTCCTGCTCTGAAAGACCATTATGACCAATGGTGTCCAAAATCATGGACGAAAAACTCAATAAACATTTTTATAGGGATTTGCCCGTAGACTAAGGGAATGCTATCTGTGTATATATATCACAAGACAGGAAAGGTGATGGTGGTTAACTGGGATGTATTAGAAATTGTGGGACCTGGGCATGACTTAAATGCTATAGAATAAAAAGCAGATACTATCTTGGGTTTGACTGGGATAGAGTTATTTTATTTCGTAGTACCTGATACAATGTGGTGTGTTTAGATTGTGAGAATAATGTTGATAATACACTGATATTTCAGTGGTTGCTGAGAAGTGCATACCTTAAGTCAAGCAAATTTCAATCTCCCATGCTCTGCCAGTGAGGACATGCACAAAAAAACTAGAAGGGAGAACAGTCAGGACAGCTGATTCAAATGGTTCAAAGGGATATTCCATATCATAAAACATCATGTTGAGTATGTGAACTGGAGGTAATTGGCCGGGAGGGGCCAATCCCTGCTCAGTGACAGGCTGGGCATCCATCAGCAGGTGGGGAGAAATTGCATTTTGTATGAATTGCTTTTCTTGGGTTTTCCTCTTCTCTCTCTTCTTGTCATCTCCCTAATCATTATCAAGAATATATCTCATTTAATTTCAATTATTAAACTGTTCTTCTTTTTCCACTTCCTCTCCCCACACCACTGGGGTGGGGTATGGAGGGCAGTGAACAAGTGGGAGTGTGGTACTTAGCTGATGTCTTGCATTAAGGCATGACAGAGGAAACCCTGTAAAAAAAAGTGTCTGCAACATGCAGAGGACATGGGAACAAAAATTTAAGCACTTCAAATAGAATTTAGAAAAAATAAGTTCTTAAATTTTGTTGACATGGTAATCACAATACTATATTATTACTATCACAATTTTATAGAATCAAGTAAGAGCTCTTCAAGCATAGTATGGAAATAAAATAATTGAAATTCAATAGAATTTTTTTCTGCACACGGACAGCACAACCACACTTATTTCTGGTGCTCTTGAATGTGAATCTGTTTTCATTTGACTGTCGAGATTGTCCAGTTTACTCTGAATAAGGCTGATTTCCTGGTTACCTGGTATACCTAAAATATATGCTGGGAAAATATATTTCAGGAGAACTATTATATGATAATTTATAGCTTAATATCTGATGCTTTTCTCATTTTATAGGATCTTTGTAAGTTTAAATGCTGTGTGAAGGGGGAATAATTTCTACTGTTACTTTACATTAAATAGATTAATTTTAAGCATATAGTGCTACAAGTTATTCTTCTAATACCAGGTACTGCAGAGGGCAAAAGTTTACATTAATTCATAAAAAAACACTCAAAAGCTTTAACAGAATTTAGCCTACAACAGCACTGGTACCTATGCAACCCAGCTATAGCCCCATGGAATTGCCCATTACATTCTGAGGTCAGTTTACCTATTTTTATAATTCTCTATATAAATGCTCATATTGCACTGCCACTTTTTGGTGATCTTTATAACACTTTGCCTGGTGCATGCTGATGACCTTTCCACTCATGTTAATGAAATAGCCTGGTGGTCTCAAACTTTATGTATTTACAAATTGATCAAATTCATTTAACTTGTCAAAGACATCACGAAATATTTACTACCCTATATTAACTGTGAAAAAATGTCTTAATATTCCAAGCAAAGCTCAGTTTTGCAGCTTTTGTGTTTCCATATGTCTTCAAAGCCACCTCTTTTTTTCTGTGAGCACTCTGTAGATGTTTATAAAATTCTCATTAATGTGTCACCAGAGCACTGGTTGCATGAGAATATGTCTCTTGTAATACACTGAAATACCTAAAAGAGTGTTTTCTTACACTCTAGATAGCTGGGAAATATTTCTGTTTATTACTGGTTTAAATTACTGTATAAATAAACTGATACTTTTATTCACTAGGAAAAAATTATAACTGAGATTCTCATATTTTAATAAAGATATTTTGATTAAGACAATGGTCCATCCTTTTTCAGTGTGAATCCTTCACAATATACTTTCACTTCCTCAGTCTGCATAAACAAGAGGTGAACACTGGGCAATATTTCTCAAATGTCGGTCAGAAGCAGAAATGTTGCTAAACTTGGTATCTGTCCTACTAAAGAAGCAGTAACAACCCTCTTAAAACAAGGATAGAAACTGAATGTGTAACTCATCTCAAACAATTAGTTATTCACTCTGTGCAAGCAGCAGCTCCTAACACTAGCCCGTAACATCACATGTTTCAAGAACACACAGCTGGATTGTATGATTTGAAGGAAAGATGTGACATTAGAATGGAAAATGCAAAAAAATGCAAGCATCGTGGATAACAGAGGTTGAAATTCTCTCTTCTTATTGAGATACCCTTTAGAAGGAGTGTCTCTGGTGGGCATTGAAGGATGAAGAAACTACAAACCACAGACATATTTACAAATTGAAGTAGGAAAAAATTTTATTAAACTTATCACTCTTAATGAATTCTTCATTTTTATTTGAATATACCATAATATCCAGACACAGTCTTTTTAACAGGAATGGTCTTTCCATCTCTCTTAACATCTGCTTAGTTGCTGTCATGGTTTGATGCTGGCCCAACACCACAAAAAGCCTCTCATTCACCTTCCCCTGCCACAGCTGGGCAGAAGAGAGAAAAAAAATTAACAAAGGGTTCATGAGTTGAGATAAGGACCAAGGGAAAAAAATCCAAGGGCAAAACAGGTTCAACTTAAAAGTACAAAGTAAATTTATTATTAACAGACTTGGAGGAGGATAGTGAGAAGTAAAATAAGCCCTTAAAAACACCTTTTCTTCACCCAACCCCTCCCTCCTTCCCACTAACAGCACAGGGGGACAGGGAGTGGGGGTTCTAAATCATATTAGATGAAAAGTGAAAAGTGCAGAGATAATACTTTATCAGAGGTAAGTGTTGTAGTGAACAGTCAAAACTGCAGAAGGACATGCAACCAAGGATAGTTAATGGCTACATTAAGATATGTGTGTTGTGCAGCTGGGATGTGTGAGTGCAGCATAGGAAGGCATATCAGCCATTTTCAGTCTAGTTAGTAAGTGCATGAAATACAGCTGTGCCATGGGTCGCAGATGTAGTGCAAGACAGCAAGAAGTTCTTGCAGATGGAAGTTCTTCAAACCCATCCTTAAAATGGTGCCACTGCTTTTGCACAGTGCTTACCTGTAGAGTTAAATGTGGCAGTTCTCTTGTGGTGTTAGTCATGCCGACAGCTGAAGATACACTCTCATGATAAGCCTTATGCATTGGTGCAATTGAACCTCACAATTTCGTGACAGACATACCTTAATGCTGCCATTCAGCACTCTCAGTGAGACTGTCTGACATGCCAAGAGGCTGGGTAGAAACTCACTGCTTCAGGTGCTGCACTGAACTTGATTCCTCCAGGCATCCACCTCTTTTTCTGCAGCTCCATGTGTCTGCTTACAGTCAGCAATTCCTAATTGTATGATATGATTTCTTCTCACAAGGGCAGTCAGTCTCATTAATGTATTTTATTTTTACCATCTGGGTTTGTAGCTTTATCTGAGAAACATATGGGCAGCTTCAGAACAAGTGAAAATAAAACATTATGTGCAACAGGCTGTGGAAACAATCTGCCACTCATTTGGCAGATTCCTTCCACAAGTAAATGCTGTTCAGGAGTGTAGCTGTCAAGTCAAATGGTGTCCCATGCAGCCCCAGGTGCCAGGCACTGAGCGTGTCTGTGGATGTCAGGAAATGTAGTGTGCAGGTGGGCTGTGCAGCTCCAGGATCAGCTGTTGGAGCAGCTTCTCTGTCCTGAGAGGGCACTGTGAAATGCAAGACTGTCTTTGCTTTGGAGAGAATAACAGGTTGGGGAAAACTCTGCACCACTAGCAAAATTCAGCTTCCTCATAAATCCTTCTGAACTGACGTAAAAATGTAATGCAGACTGGTTCCCTGAAGCCCATCTGTTATTAAACTCTGTGTGAAAAGTTAAGTTTTTCAGCAATAGGTAAACAATCGGCACAGTTCTGAGCTCTGTTTCTGAAAATCTCTCTAAGAGATGTTAGCAGAAGTGCAGGATGAAACTCTCAGCTTGGTTCTCATCTCTCAGAAAGCTTGAAAGGCAAAAGCAGTGTTCCAGATTCACACATATGTTTTTGTTTACATATACATGCACTTATTAAATTTGTATAAATGTACAAATAATTGCAAAGACAGATGAGGGAACAAGGGTGAAAATATTCCTTTGCTCTTTTGTTGGAAAAAGACTGTGGTTGGAGGTGAAAAAGTTTTGTAGACTTTCCCTTTCTAGCTAAGATTTGGCAGGGGCTGCCCTTCGGGCAGTAGTGGTGAAGCTGGGTAGCGCTGACCTCTTTTCTTCCTTTCCTGGGACGAGAAAATGCTTGGGATCCCTTTGCTTTGACTCCAGGGCACTGCATGAGAAGTACTATTAATTCTTTATCCTGGTCTCAGGGACAGAAGCAGCGCCTGAATTTCTTGCACTTCCTCATGAGCCTCTGGCATCTTGACATTTATTCAGAGTTTGGTTGACCTCTGCTGCCTTTATGTATCTTTAAAGTTCATTCCTGTGCAACTGTCAATACATCTATTTTGTAGGTTTGAAATAAGAAGCTTTAGGGTGACTAAAAGGATGCTTGCAACTGTTCAGTCAAGTGTGGTTGTGATTTTCGGTTGACTTTTTACAAATATTGCATCTATTTTCATCTACATCTTCGGAAAATACATTGCATTTTCTAACCGCTTTACCTTGTGTTTCATGAAGCAAGCTATAAGGTAGAAATAGAAGTGGTTTTGGGATCAAAATTTGTCCCAAAAAATATTCCCTGGAGCAAACTTTTGTTTACACTTCAATCCTTTATAATCATAAAAGCAGTTTTTCCCACAATGATTGAAGTGGTGTTATAAAGCAGAAAGTAGACCCTAAGCTGTATAAAATATTTTTAATATGATACTAAAACAGAAGTAAGAAGTGCAGACTACATAAAATGTACCATTAATTGAGCACTGAGATTGAGGTTAAGTTCTAGAAGAGCTCCCAAGGAAATAAGGGGATACAATGGGTCAGTTTAATTCTCTGCTGAAAAGAGACATGGCTGTTATCTAATTTGTTACATTATAAGTGACATTCTCATCTGGATAAAACTGCAGGAGTTGTAGCAGCAGGTCTTTTTCTGTTTGCCCATTATATGTCAGTGCAACAGCATGGTAAGTCTAACGCAAACATTTCAGGGTGTCTTTTTCTGTTTAGGACCACAAAAACCCCACTGCGTTTCACCTTTTTCAGCCCCATGCAAGAAGTAAGTCAATTGGCAACCTCAGGTGGAGTGCAGTAAGCTCAGCTGTTCCACAAGATGCATTCTGTTCTCTGGTCTATAGCATGAGATACATGTAGGCTGCACAGACAGCATGAAAAGAAATGAAAACAGACATATTTGCTTCATAAAATATCAATTTTATCCTCAGAATCCCTTGCCTTTCAAAGTTGTGTTTAAAACGTAAAGTACCATTGTTTTCCATCTCCCTGGGTGATTTTTACTGTCAGGGGAGTCAAAGGACCAAGTGTAGCTTATTTGGTAACCCACAAAAATATTTTTTCCAATCTGGAAACCTAGCTCTATTTAGGGCAGCTGTGCTCTGCAGCAGCAGGAGATGGCTAAGGTGTGCTTCACAGGAAATTGTGATGATTAAACCTGGAGGTGGTGTAGTCACAGGTTTCATTGCTAACTAAGGAGAATCACGGTCTTCACTCTGAAATTAAAAAAATTTGCTATTCCAAATGGCTTGTGCCAGCTGGTTGCTGCAAGCCCTGGGGACTGAGCAGATGTCTCAGGAGCTTCAGCTTACGAGGACCATGCCAGGCAGCTCCTCCTTTCAGGAAGGCACGCTTCAGGGACATTTCCCATTGCACCAGGCTGTGCAGACCACCAGGGCCTGGTCTATCTACCAACTGCACTCATTTTTTTTAAACCAGAGTATCTCTACTGACATTCTCGTGCAAATATTTTGTTAGGTATATGGGGTTTCCACCTCATATGGCTGCTCATGGTATTCAATGTATTTAATGCCCTCTGCTTTCTATCAGACTGTATCCTTTTGTATCATAGACAGTTTCCTTTGGTCTTTTCTCTTTCTCCCTGGCATTAAATCTGATTCTTTTCTTCTAATTTTTTGTTTGTGTTCACAATTCCCCCCATCCTTCTTTATTTTTCCATTCTCCTCTTTTTCTGTTTCTATGCCTGCATTCTCACAATTCTTTTTGCTACCTTCTCTTTCCTGTTTCTTTTCATTTTCCTAATTTCTCCTGCAGAAAAGGAGGCTCAAGGCTGACCTTATCACTCTCTACACTCAAGTAAAAAGTGATATCATGAGATGAAATAGCCTCAAGTTGCATATGAGGAGGTTTAGATTGGATATTAGGGGGAAATTTCTTCACTGAAAGAGTTGTCACCTATTGGAACAGGCTTCCCAGTGAAGTATTTGAGTCCATATCCCTGGAGGTTTTAAAAAAGATGTAGATGTGGTGCTTAGGGACATGGTATAGTGATTAGGGACATAGTTTAGACTTCGCAGTGTTGGGTTAATGGTTGGACTCGATGATCTTAGTGATCTTTTCCAACCTAAATGATTCTGTGACTAATAATTTCTTTTGTCTTTCTTCTAGATCAGATTGTTAGCACTACACCATGTTGTTGGATTAATCTATTTTTCAGTGACATTTCCAGTCTTAGAATTTAAATAAAACTAATTCATCTACTATGAATATAAATCTGTGATAGGAAGTCTTTTCTATGAAACCCTGAAGAAACCCAGTCTTCAAATCCAACTTCTTCAGTTAATGGCAAACGCTGAATTTACAATTAATCCCTTCCCACTCATACATCCCACTTCATTAAACACCTTTCCTTTGCTATAAGGTCACCACAATAGTTTTGTCCCTGAACTTTACAGTCCTGAGTCTAGAACTATTGCTTTTTTGGGCTTTTTTTTTCCTGCCCCTGAACAGTTGTTTAGTGTGTGAGCAATATCTTTTTTTTCAGGTAATTGAAAAAGGATATCCTTTTACATCATATGGTAGTTGCATAATCTCTTAATCAGAATCAAACAAACCAGAAACTTAAAGAGTTCATTAACTTTGTTGAAAAGTTACTCACTTTTGAAGGCCCTTTACCAAAAGAAATAGCTTAAATGCTGATTTTCCAACAAATACATTTTCCTTTCTCTTGAAAGAAAACAAAACACTACCAACAATCAGGTAGATGTCAAGTTTAATACTGGTCTTCAGTTTTCTGATGTCAGTGATTTAAAGAGGACATTGCATTTCTGTAGTTTTAGTGGGATCTCTAAAGGACTTAGCAAATAGATGGTGGTCAAAAAAGCTGCATAATACAGCCTAAGCTCATGTGAATGACAAATCTGGGTGTCTGTGTCCTTTCAGAAACCCTCAAAGTCCTCATCTGACAGGAGTGAGATTAGCTGTCATCTTTAAATCATCAAAGCCTGAGATCAAGCAAGGCTCCTAATCTTAACAATTCTTTTCCTGCCTATCTTGGTGTAGCTGCCAAGGTCAGAACCTGCAGCTACAGTGCTTGTTCCTAATGCGGTAGGGAAGGAAGTTGCAAATGGATGGGCAGTGCTGGCTGGGCAATGGAGAAAGAAATCTGAGTCTTGCAGACAAGGGAACACAAATCTTAGATATTTTATGTATTTTGCATGTGGAAAACAGAGTTGAAACCTCATCCAAGTACTGAGTAACAAATGAAAGCCTTTTTTTCCTTCTATCAACATTTCTTAACACTTTGCCCTACACTGGTCTATACCTACTTATGTTAGACAAGGATTTTCTCTTATCTTATTTGCTTTTCCTATATTGTATTTTATTATAAACTACACAGCACAATTAAGGACAGTTACAATTAAATTATTATCTTTATTACCAATGTCTGTTTGGCATAGTGAGGATTGATTTCGGACAGCCCAGGCTCATACAAATGTCCTCTAGAGAGCTCTACCCCTCGCTCTGAGCAAGGGCTGTCTGTGCCTGAGCCAGTTCCCGGGAAGGCCCAGAGCAGCTGAGGGAAGGAAGAGAACTCACATGTCATTATATTAGGCTGAAACAGCTCTTCAAGACTTAATATTTCTTGGCAATCTGTATTTCCAGTTTAGAAGGCTCCCACATTGAAGGTGAAGGGCTGGACCAAGCTATATATTTCTAAGTGGTGGGTTTGAAGTAGAATAACTGTTCAAAATAAAATAAAAGCACATTTCCTGCCGCCTGTGGATGAGCCTAGCATGGATTTACTGTAACTCTTTTGTTGAATGAATATTGAACTGAATATTCTTCAGATTCCTGTGGCTGGAATTCATACTAGTCCCTACAGTACAGTGATTTCAGAACTTCTTCAGTCAAGGTAAAAATTTTGAGTACACATTCTCCATGTATCTACATTTATCCATTTATAAATGATGTGCATGTAGAATGTAGTATATACAACTCACATTCTAAATTGAACAAAAGAATAGAAATTTTAAAAAGGATGAAATAAAGACAAAATAAACTCTATTTTTAATTTTTAAAATATTCTTTTGTATTAATGGCACAAAAATATTTTCTTCTTGCGCCCCAAAGGATTACCTTGCACACCTCCTGGGTTTTATGCATCTCACCACACTTTGGAGGGCACTGTTTTAATTGATGTGTTATAGTGGACTGAGCACCCTCTCAGTAGCAGTAGTAACACTAGCAGTCCACAGACCAGACACTTGATTTTACCATCATATTCACATGAATTTTTCAGCCTTTCAAATCTAATTTATCTTCTGATTTGAGTCTCCCGGAATATCTGTGGCTGGTTTGATTTAAAAACAGTGTTATTATGGTATTAGCAAGTGACAAAGTAACATCACATTCACATAAATTTTTCAGTCTTTCAAGTCTAATTCGTCTTCTGCTTTGAATATTCTGGAATATTTGTGGCTGGCTTGAGTTAAAAACACTGTTATTATGATATTAGGAAGTGATGAAGACTTGACCGTAGCTGTCTGCTCACTTCCTTTTGAATAGAATCACAGAAATTAGATAAGAGAGTGTTTGTCATTTATTTAATTGTTTGGAAATGACTGTTTATTAAAAGGTACTGGAGGATGGCTGATGTATTTCCAGTATTGGCTTCAGTACCTGAATCAACATTGTAATCTAAAACACTGTTGCATTTAGACCTGAAAGAATGATATATCATTTATCTAGGAGCCTAGCACAAAAATTACCATTAATTCAAATTATTGAAATAAATGAATTAATCCAAATTCTGAAATTATTTAAAAATTTTCTTTGAACTTCCAACTTTAAATATTTATATAAATCCTGTAAAGCATGGTTGTTTTTTCGCTTGTTTTTATGAAGGTCAAATATTTGAACGTTACAATTTTGCCACTAGCAGAATATAGAAGGAGGGCAACCATCTCCACAACTCTTCTGCCCCAAAAAAGGACTCTGAGGGTGACCTAGGCTGGACTGAACTGCTGCTGTGAAGAACAGACTTCAGCCCTCTGGTCTGCTGCCTCTGACACACACACCACTGTAGCAGCAATCTTCCACAAAAACTCCAATCTCAGAACTTTGCTTTTCCAGAAAAAAACACCTTTAACTATTATTAATACCAAATAATTACAATTGTAACCAATAAATATTTAAAGTCTAATCTTTTAAACTGATTTTTTTTTTTC
Source organism: Aleadryas rufinucha (assembly GCA_013397815.1). Lineage (NCBI taxonomy): Eukaryota > Metazoa > Chordata > Aves > Passeriformes > Aleadryas > Aleadryas rufinucha. The sequence goes on from VZTH01017990.1 coordinate 70,275, forward strand.
TATCCCTCAGAAAATCATATGTGGTGTTCAGCTTACTATTTTTCTCACTGTAATAGCTGAATCTCCATCTCCGTACACCTTGCCAAGTTGTAACGATCTGGAGAGTGTTACAGCTGCCCTCAGGTATTATTAGGGTGTGGCTGAAGCCCAGCATGTGGAAAACAAGGATTGCATCAAAGTTCATTGAAAATCCCTTTCCCTGTTTGAAACAAGTAACATGTAAACCACATAAATCGCTGCCACGTAACTGCTCTGATTATGCCACATTTTTGCCATTGTTGGCTTTTCTTTCCACGGTTTAAAACTATGAAAGGAGTAACCATACATTATCTCTGCCTTTCAATAGCAACACTGCCCCTCACTTAAAGCTAGAAGCTATTATGGGGAAAGATAAGGTAGAATTGGGTTACAGGCTGTGGGACACACCTGCAGGAGCACATGGCAGCACAGGGGAGCACATGGCAGCACAGAGAGGCTTGTCTCTGCTGGACCCTGGCAGGAGGAGGGGTCAGCAGCAGACCCCTAGAGGAGCCTGCCAGAAGCTGACCCCATAGAAGGACATTCAGAAAGTGTTCTGCTGATGTGGCAACATGGGATAGGTCACGTAGTGAGAGTTACCATGTAAGGAGATATGGTGCCTCAGAAAAGTGTATAAAACCAGCTTGTTCCTTTGAATAAACGATTCAGATTCTGTGCCAGTCTGGGTCCGTGTTTCAATCATTGATAAGCTATTATCTTGCCAAATTAGGGAAATCTCCTTGTGATTCCACGGACAGGATGGACACTTATTCATTCCTCTCTTGATTTTTGTCAGTGAAAAGATATCTGTGCTTCTCTAGAGCCTCTTCAACAGCAAAGACCCTGATCCTGTTCATATTTAAGTAAAAAAGTTCCCGCAGAGTTAATCGGAAATGGAGAGTAGACCATGGTCAAAAGTACTGTAGTGTACAGACATCACAGCAGCACCTAGCTGGCAAAGAAGATTAGCAAGCACATCTGTTCTGAACCATTAAAATGATATAAAGAAATTGCCTTTAAACCACCTGCAGGACAGTAATTTCATACAATCATTACAGAGTCGTTAAAAGTTAATGTAGAAAAACCTCCACTGTGGGAAATGCAATCTTCTTCTGTATTCACTAGATACTCTAAAAATGTGAGCAGAGAACAACCTGAAAACTATTGTGTCAGATGATTATGCCTTGTCTCCAGAATATATTGTCTCAAATATTTCCTTTGGCACAGATCAGACTACTTTCTACATTTTTAAGCCATGCCAAGAATTTCCATGTTGGACTTAACATGCACAGGGCAGCAGGATTTGGGAATGCTGTTGAGAAGATATTCTTGAATTCTGAAAGTGGTATAGGGGTCTGAATGCCAGTTTTGAAAATCCTTTTATTCAAAATAGGAACACCAGGATAGGTATAAGCAATATGGACATAAAGAAAGATGTGCTAAAATTGAGGAGAGGACACAATTATTCATGCTAGGATCAAAGCAAGACTAGAGAGAAAAAAGCATTGGAGGGTGAAAAAAGGAACCTAATGTTATAGATCAAAATAAGAGACATGCATTGAATGATGTAACAGAGAACCTTGTGATTAAATACTGGAATATTTTCTTATAATAGTTTATTACATAGGTAACATGAATGTGAAGGAATTGTGAAGGGAGTCGTGGAAAGAAGAAATATTGTTTACAAATGCATCCATTGCTCCGAGGGACAGAAAGTTCTCGATGACAGACTGGACTGGAAGACATACCTGGAAAGCACTACCTGTTGACTCTGTTAAGACCTTGATGTTGTTCCTCACATCAGACTTGTAAACAAACTATAGCAATACAAGTTTGGACAAAACCATTGGGATCAGGAAAGATTCGTGCGCATGAGGAAGATAGTATCTGATGTAGAGTCACTAATATGCCCCCATTAATTGCAAAGCTACGTTGTGTGGAGTATTTTCCTTAATGAAAGAAAGAAGAGAATAGAAAATCCTATTAATTGCAAATAGGATTAGAGGCAAAGGGGTCACATGCACTTTAGAAGGAAAGAAAAAGGAATGAAAAATTGACTTGGCAGATTGGAGGAAAGGTTTGAAATCAAGAGCCTGTAATTTAAGAGGCTCTGGATATTGTAATGATTTAATTTAAAAAGCACATGATATTGAGATGTGTGAGGAAGTAAATTCTAACTGTAAAAATATACAGTATGAAAAATGTGTGAAATAGTCTTTTAAATCTACCAAAATCCACTTGGGTTATTTTTTTTTTGCTTCAAGAAAAATATATCAGAGCTGTAATATCTACCAAAAAAAAAAACAA
>VZTH01017990.1:72640-88048 GCA_013397815.1 Aleadryas rufinucha
AAAAAAAAAAACAAAACAAAAAACAAACACAAAACCAACCAACCAATCGTCCAAAAAAACAACAACAACCAAAAAACCAAACTAAAAACAAACCACAAAAAAAAACACAGAGCAAAAAGAGTAGTCAGAAATGTTGAAAATATAATTGACACAGAAAAACAAGGAGACCTGGTATGGAGAAAACTGAAGGGTCACACATCACTATCAATGAAACACAATCTGTAAGATTTAAATGCTGATTTTGAAAAATTCAAATGCAGTAAGATGTTCCCCACATCTACTGGGGAGGGTACAAGAAAGAATACCTCAATTGCAGCAAACAGTAGTGAAGTTGACTGTTAGGGAAACAATCCATTAGGACAGTGGAGTAACAGCAGATGCTTCACAGAGAAATTCTGAAATTCCCATCACTGGAATTTTTAACACGTTGGTTTGTTAAATATCAGTCAGGGAAGTACTGCTGTAATTGACTCCTCATTCAGTCAGAATTATGGCTGATGTCTCAGGACCCTGCCTCTACCATCCTATGGTGTGGCAATTGCCTGGAGTTTTGGAATAAAGTCATTTGTCCAATCCATAAGTAACTTCAGAGGGACACAATTTTGCCACGGCTGCTGAAGAGGGGGGAGGACTGGAGTGGAAGGAGGAATGGAAGAAGAATTGGAAATGGCCAATACTGGTCTGGAAGGCAGAGTGCCAGATAATCAAAAAGATAATTTAAAAATGTATAATTTAAAATATTTCAACAAAAGCTAAAGCTACAAATACAATAAAATAATCAAAGAGAATAGACACTTCTGTAGCAAAAATATGGTCTTATGTCATTTAAATACACAAGCAAAAAGCCAATCAAGTATTCTGTGAAGCCACTGAGGGATATACAGAAAGTGGGAAGTAAGTTAATGACGTTAGTATTGCTCTGAGCCTGAATAAATTCTCTGCTTTCGTCTTCATGAAATAAGCCAAAGGTCAGATTCTGAGGATTGGAATATTTTCCCAAGTGGGAGGGAAGGGAATGGAAGCGTTGAAAGACTTTATGAGTACATCAAAGCAGAGAGGCAATTAGAGCTGATAAAAGTTCACATAGAAGCAGATAGAGATAAATTGCATCCCAGATTTTTTTTTAACCTAGCAAGCTGTAGAAAGATGTAGAGGTTTCCAGCTCACAAGCTCTAAGAAAGCATAATATATATATAGCATTCAAGAGAACAGAGATTCAAGAGCCAGGTCGGGGCAACCATGACACTGAAGTTTATTTTTTTTATGATTTATATTTTTGTTTACTTATTGTCTCAGTGACACATAAGGAAAAGACTTTACAATGAGATTCAGTGAAGTGAGTTATACATTGACAAAGGAATGAGCAGTAAGCATTGATCTGAAATCATCACTGTGGTGTTTTAAAAGTAATTTGCACTTTGCAATCTCAGGTGTTTGCTTCTATTGAAGTTGTTTTCTTAATATCTCATACTTCAGTCAAACATATCTGAGTTATTTGCCGTAGAATTATGGCAGAAGATAATTCACCAATATTCTATTATGATGATCTCAAATGTAATTTGTTCATACAATTTTAGCTGTCTTGAGTGAATGAGTTAACATTTGCTGTCTTCTTCAGCCTACTTTAGCTTTGCTCAGTTGGACCATCCTATACAGAATATTACTGTGTTCTTTATAAGCCAAAACCAGAGAGAACGGTTAAGAGGAGAGAGTTAAAAAGAAGTGTGTGGTTTCTCAGATAACATGAGTTAGTGTACTGCCCAATGCATTCAGTAGAGGGGACTACACTGATTTAGAGAAACAAGCTGTGGGCAACCTATAGCATCTACTGATGTCTTTATGCTAACATGAATAGACACTTGTGACCTTCTCTTTAAGTGAGGGGCTTCCTGTACAGCTCATAAATGTGTATTCTATTTTCAGTATTATTCATAATCTTTTAGTCTTTCTGCTCCCTCATCTATGGCACCCTATAACCTGCTGGAAACAACTTTGCAAAAGAAAGTTTTAAAGTGGATTTCTTTGATTAATAAAAAGCCAAGGATCATCAGATGTTTAGATCCAGTTATACGCACATATTAGATCCAGTATAAATCCAGATGTTTAGGTCCAGTTTGACCACAAAATATTAGCGCAAAAATAATCATTGAAAGATTTCTGTTACTAACTGGTCTTCTGAATATGTTAAAACACAAACAAAAACAAACCCATTGGCATCTCAGTCAAAATTCTGCCTTGTAAGGCATAAGCACTTAGTTTAAGTTTAGTAATAAAATTAGTAGATGGCAAGCTGAAAAAATCTGCACAGGAGATCCCTTTTCCACAAAACTGTCACAGTACAGCAAAAAGCAGTTTCCAGTGAAAATGGCAAAGGGAAAGATAAAAGCCAAGGAAAACTTTAATACCTCTGTCACAAACTGCTTCAGACTATCCGTGAGCTTGTAAAGATGGTTCTGGTTAGAACTGATTGGATTCAGTCAGCTCCTATGTTTTCAGAAGTGCTAGTAAAAATTCCTAATTGAGGAAAACATTACTTTTGAAACATTCTCTTTTCAGGGGATAAAGTATCAAGTATATTTAAAGTTTAAAAAGGATTTTCTGAAAGCATTGTTTAAATATGATCTATGTGATTATGAAAAATACATGTTTAAATGAGCTTTAAAACACTGAAATGCTGTATAACTCTTTGTGTGTGGTTTACTGGAAAAACATTCTCATTTAAAATGCAACATTTAAACAAACCAAAAAAAGATTGTATTCAGAATACTGTTCTGAAATTGTGTAAATGTGTCTTATAGTTTTCAAAAGACCTTTTTGCTAGACTTTTAATCCTTTCTACTTGCAGGCATTTGAACACAGTTTATTGAAAGTGTAGTTTTGAACAGAAAACATAAGCCACAATACATACAAGGAATAAATACAGGTTTTACAAGGAAATTGAAATATATGAAACCTAGTGTCAAGGAATTTAATTTTTAATTCTGAATATCAAATACAATTCCTATATTAATCCATTAGGCTTTGATTAGATGACTTGACAGCCCTTTCCACTCAGAGAGTTTTAACAATTTCAAGGTATTTCTGTAGCAGTTGCAAGTGGTCTTTAGACACGGAAAGTGATCCATGTTCCCTTAATCTACACTGAGCATATGAGCACTAAGCCAACTATCCTTATGGATTAGTTGCTAAATTAAGTATTTACTAAGCATTGTAGTATTTTAGTAAGTGCAGTGCCTTGCTTTTCAATTCCTGCTGCAGCTATTGGCTCTGAAGAATGGGCGTTTTACAGATTATTTTATCTTTTCTTCCAGCTAGAGGAATGGGGCTGGGGCACAGAGCATGTCTCCGGTGTGTTGACACCAGGCACTGCTCAGCAGGACCTGTAACTCTAGTTTAAGCAGTAAGGATTTTGGGGAACACATTTTTCATCTTTTAATATGTTTTATATGCAAAAGGCTGGTACCCAGCAACTACAACAATGAATTGATGACTGACAGTATTGAATTTAATTTCTAGATTTGTGGAGATATCAAGTATGTTGCTTATATTCTCTACAGCATAGTTTCTCCTCCTCTGTCAGATGATTTTAATGATTCTAGCTCTGCTTCACAGGAGTGTTCTTGATGAGCTTTAATTAACATCTTTAAAGTGTTCTGAGCTCCTTACCTATGCACTGTAATATCAATATGAAATATGATTAGATTTCAGAAACAATGACTATCCCAAAGGTTAATAATAACAAGATTAATAATTTATTGAATTTTATGTCATCTGTTAGCATCTTACACATCAGATATTATGGTTTATATTTGTGCCTGCCTAGAGGAAAAGAGTTTTTGACTGAAGACTTTTTTCCTCTTTATTTTTGTGTGTCGTGTCTAAACCAGTTCTGGTAAAAAGTCTCTGTTCCTTTCAGAGATTGCAGTAGTCATCAGAGATTTTCTTTTTAATAGGTAACATCACCGAGGTAGTGACCAAAAAAACTCCCCCTCCCACACAGGAAAAGTGAATTGCATACTCCTCACAAAACCTCACATCAGTTAAGGCCTTCTTACTACTTACTCAGGCAAGTTTACTCAGTACAGTACTCACTGTTTCCAGATTTAAAATGGAATTGTGCGGCTTCCCTCAAATTCTCATTTTGAGACTAATTCACATCCAGTTTAGCCAAAAATCTTTGTCATCTGACAGCCATCCAGTGCAGTGCTGAGGGTGTTCTGATTGCCACGGTCTTGGACTTCTAGTTCCAGAGAATTACTTGTCACACTTGTGGTAAGTCCTCCCTCTTAGTACTCTCTGAGACATGCCACAGTTATAAGCAGTCACAGAAAGAATAGCAATCTTGTCATGCTTTGAATAAAAGGGGGCACATTGTTGGATGGATATTGATAGTCTTCTGTCTCCACTGCTGCTCTATGATTAAAAAACCAAGGCTTTTAGCAATATTACGTGGAATTGGACACCCAAAAATTGCTGGCAGTGAGTGCCAGTGCTCTCTGTACACAGTAAGACTCTTGCCAGAGCATCTGCAAGCCCTGCATGTACTTGCCAAGGCAGTTCCTAATCTAGGCCATTCTGATTCAGCAGGATATCTCAAGGGCTAGGTTTCTGAACACTATCAGAATTTATTTTCTTTAGGTTTTTTTTTTTTATTCCAGGCTATAGATGTCAGTACAATTCCCTTTCTTAAAAAAATTCTGTACCCTTATTCAAAACCCATTAAATAAATACAAAGTTTTTGCAATGGTACCGAGAGCCTGTGCTTGTCCCAGGCTTATTCATTTTTTCTGTTTTTATGGTATCATGAAGGGGGTTTTTTGCCCATTTATAATGAGGTATTTTCAACAGAAGTGCTCAAGAACATTCCTATCTGGCCATTTCCTGAATGCACACATCCCTTTGGTTAACACAATTTACTAGAAAGCTGAGCTTGAATCTGCTCTGGCAGTAGCTGGCATTTGTAGAGTGTTGCCAAAGGGGGAATGTTACCACTCCTTGGGGATGTAGGATTAACAATGGGATGCTGATGTGTAGGTGAGTTCGGAGACCAGCCCCAGTCCAACAAACTCGGATGCAACAGGCAGCAGCACCTCTGCTCCGTGGATGTTAATGAGATGCGAGCATAATATCTGTTGCAGCTTGAAGGACTTCTGGATTCTTCCAGTATCAGAATTTTAGACATGAGGAAATGTAATAATTTGAATTACTTTGGGTGTCATTACGTTTCTGCAGGGTCAGACAAGAGTGAATATGACTCTTTTCTCTCTCTCCTTTTTTTTTTTTTTAATGACTACCTCCTTATGTATATTTTTTGCTCAGATACCAATGAAGTTTCGAGACTTAAGTCTAAATTTAAAAACTACTGAATGATACAGTGAGCTCCCTATTTGCCAGCATTGTTTCAGTTCCATCTGGTGTTAACTGCCTTACAAATAGTCTTTTGAATATTTAAATAAGATTTGATGTATTATTTATTCATTTTACTTTTGCTTCCTATATTGTATAAATAATTGTGTGTAATACTTAATTATTATACATTATATATGTATGTAATAATTCCTGCTGTTAGCCATTCTAAACTTATAATATTTTACCCTCACTACGTCTCTTACTTATTTTTCTCTCTTACAAGGGAAAACGTAAGACACCATTTATTTTAGCTTGTTTTCAGCCAAAGTATTCATTTCACATCAGATTTGCAGGGCCTATTGATAATTTCATTGCTTGTTTTTAATTAATATTAGATGTCATTCAGCATATGACACTCAAAGTAAATGTTAAACCTCTGGCAGAAAAAAATCCAATTGGCACTTTATGTGCCACAATAAAATGGCAGAAAACAGTTGGAGTTGTTTGACAGAAGGAGTGCTTGCTGGGAAAATGGAGCATGATGATCACCTTTCCTGACCCTGAAAACTACCTAAGAGTCACAGGACTTACGACACTGACCTCAGAAAGCTAAAAAGAAAGTAGGTCCAACATGCTCGTGGGGACAGCAGCATTGCCGCACTACTCCTTCATCCCTGGGATAAACCTGAGTGCAGGACTCAGATTCTCGTTGTTCAGGATCTGCAGATGAGATATGAGATACATTTTGGCCTCTTCTAAAACAGATGTCAGTCTTTTTAGTAGGAAATTATTTTTATGGAGACTCAAGCAGTATTATTATCTATCATTATTACCTGTTGTAACTGAACATTATAAACTCAACTCAGTGATTATTTTTACTGTTATGACCTATCATTTTCTCAGGTTGTACAGTTAACAGTGAGGTGCATCTATCATGAAGGTGAAAGAGAAGGAGAAAGGATTTATCTTGTGGCTAATCTGGGCTGCCTTTGTGTCTTGATTTTGTTCACTCGACCGCCTTTCTCTGTTTTCTGGAACTTATGCATGTATCTGTAGAAAATAATAAAGGTACATCCTGCTGAACACACTCACCAGGGTTTGTAGCTTGAGATCCTGTGCTGAGAATAGAGCATTAGAAATGCTGTAGACATTCTGCCCTGGCAGGGTCCATGAAAGCTGCCTTGTCCTCATCAATGCCACTGCCTTGGCGATGAGCACGTCTCCTTGAAACATGTGATCAGTCCAAGAACCAGTTTACCTCAAGCTCCCTAATATTTTGTAGTGTCACCAGTCACCACAAACAATAGAGTTTGATTGAGATTTCTTCTCTTTTGAAGGACTCAAATTGCAGTTTTGTCTCCAATGAAATAAGGCTCACTGGTTTGTGATTAAGATATATTATATATCATCATTTGTTTCCTTGTTTGCATGCCTATATATGTATGATGTGCTCAGCCAACATTGTGATAAATAGATTTCTTTCATAAAAATCTCTCATGCTTTGAGGTCATATCTCTTTACATTGTTTTCTGGCAACTGAAATTAACAATACCTCTTGCATAGAGTTTAATATTAAGATTCACTTCCATACTGTTAGTGACTGGCAGGTAACATTTGTTTAGAAGGTAATCTTCTTTCCATGCAAATAATTTTTCTAGCTTATCTGTGCAAGTACAGCTCATGACAGAGAAGATGCTAAAGGATGTACAGCTGCAAAATGAAGGTCTAATGGATTTCAATAGGCTGAGGATTTTTTGTTTTGTTGCAACTCACCATGACACAGACCAAAATATTTTTGCATATCTTATAATTAATGTAAGACAGCATAATAAAAACTTGTCAAAGTTCTGCTGTGGTATAGACACCAACCATGTTCAAACAGTTCATCATTTTATGAATAGCCAAAAGAATTACCTTGTGATACCTCTTCTTCTAGGATAAAATAGGCAGGGGAGTTGAATAAGATGATCTTTAAAGGTCTCTTCGAACACAAACCATTCTATAATTCTGTGATACTATGAATGGAAGGTTATTTTTGTATGAAGGTAATAAACATCTTTATATTAAAACACAAATACTCCACCCACCCAAATAATACACAAAATAATACACAAAAAACCTATATCAAATAGAAATTCCTGAAGGGATATATACACCTAACTTTATTGCAGTTCTGATGAAAGTAAGGGAGAAGAAATATATTTTCTTTTCCCAGCTGAAACTGACACAGATATCCCATATCAAACTAAATATCAGAGTTCAGCTATCAATAGTGCTACTCCTATTTGTTCTTTGACCTTTTAACATACCTTCCACTTACAGTGTAAACACCTCCAACATGGTAAATGTAGAAAAGCAATTAGTTATGAATTACATAATCATGGTTTTCACCATGATCATTCCAAATTATGGAACAGACATTGGAAAGGTAAAAAGTGTCATGGTTCCTTCTGCAACTGGCTGTGTTTTAAAAAGCTGAATCTCATTTTATGTATACAACTCCATTTTCTATTTGTGTTACCAGAGAGAGATAAATCATGATCATTATTTCAGATATAAATATTAGGCTTGTAACCTTTTAAATTGGATTTTTTTCACTGCATTATGCTGCCTTGCACTGTAAAAAAAAAACAAACCCAAGACCCAAAACAGGAGAAAACAAACCCACAAAGAGTATAAGACTGATATTTTCTATCATCAGCTCCTTGATACCTGTAATTTTTTAAATTAAGACTAGTAAAAACATATTTAAAGCTTTAGAAGAGATGGATTAGATCAAAAATGCTGAAGCTGTGGAAAATATGCCAAGGATCTAACCCAATACTGCTGGTCATGATGTGCATAAAGAATAAATTAGAAATTTGCCTATGGTATGGTTAGCTCGATGGAGCACAACCACAGTTTCACACAGGTATAATTTCTGTAAAACCATTGGTGTTACACAAGCATAAAACTGCAGCACCAAAGTTTTAATTGCAATGATGTATTGAGACAAGGACGGAAAAAAAGGTAGAATGAGTGCTGGAAAGCCTCCTGCGGCAAAGCAACTGTTGGAAAGAAAACTAATCAGACACAGTTGGAAACAGTTGGCTTTGATAGACTATAAACACTAAAAGTCATGATTTCTCTCCAAGTCATATGACACCTTCATTACTGCAATTACTCATTTAATGCCCCTCACATCAAGAAGCAAACACAGCTTTATTAGCTCAAGCAAGCTTATTTTTTAATCTGTATTCTTCACCAGTACTTACCAATTAACACTGTGCATCAACAACCTGCATTTGTAGCGGCTGCTGAGCTGAAAATGTATTCAGATAGTAGAACAGTATTCAGAAGTGTCGTAGTCCTTCTAGGAACATGACCAAGTGAAGCCACTATTATAAAATACATTTTGAATTACAGCTTTGTGATACCTAAAAGGGAAATGTAATCTAGATTTACCATAGCTGTCCAGCTTAACAGACATTAAACATTGCATTTCCCTCTCTATGTTCTTGGTCCTACTTTACAGATGTTCAACCAAGAAAATATCTCAGGTTTCACCCACTGGCATCTTTCAAAATGTTTTTTAAATCTCAACTTCTCATGCTACACTGGTTAACTCATCTGCAGAATCTTGGTATCAGGGCTGTTGCAACCAAAACAGACTGAGGAAGTAAAAGAAGCCAGGTCTGTGAGGAGAAACAATATGCTTTAATAGATCAACTGTTACACTTTCCATGGAAATACATTCAGACTCAAGCTTTTCTTAAAGTAAGAACCAGAAATAGCTAAGAAACTTTTGGGATCTTGTAATCACATTTTATAAAAATATGAAATTCCTGGACTCTGGCCACAGAGATTTGACAGTTTTCAAAGACATCACTTCCACAGGGTTTTTATAACAGCTGTAGTGAGGCTTTATTTAGCCAAATGTCTGTAATACATGTTTATCTCCCTTGCAGTGCTGAGCCAGATGTCAAGTGGAAGGCTTGGAGTGGTTTTTTTCTGTTGTTAGATTGATTGAAACTTTTTTCTATCTTTCTGTGCTGGTGCAGATAAGAATACATTTGTAATACATACAAAACACCAGTGAAATCTGAGTAAGCGGCTACAGTTAGCAAGAAGGGTTGATGCATTCAAAGGTAATATCCTTAATGTATTTTAGTGTCATCAAATATTTTGACCCTTTAAACAAAGAGTTTAATTGAAAATACTATCATATGCCTTCAAAATATATGCCATAAATTGAAATGGAAAATGAGTGTATCTTCTTCATTTTGTCAATTTCCTTGTTATTAGGCTGGCTGAAGAAAAGTTAGGTATATTTTCTATAGAACTGTCTTCCTTAATCTGTCTTTGCAACAGGCAGAAATAATTGACCTGCACTTTGAGATTAACAGGAAGATCTCAGATGGAGTTAAGGGTTTAAGTAGAAGCAATAGAAGTCAACCTCCTGGGTTTTTTTCTGAACACAGTCTTGCATACAATATAGATCATGTTGCAAAATGAAAAAGCTGAATCTACTACATGATGCTCCATTATTTTATTTATTCATGTTCCACACTTCAGATTCTGTTTAAGGTTTTTCCTTCTTGAACTGCAATTTTAGTAGATGAGTTTGCCCAATAAAAGCTGCTTCTGCAAAGAATCGTCCTGGAGTAGGTAATGTTAAACGTGCAAACTGAGTTGTAGTAATTTTTTCTGTACCTTGAAAGACTAAAACTCTGGTGTTTTATCATCTCAGAGGAGGCAAGCAGCCCTTCTGATACAAGTCAGTCTCCATTAAAGTCTTGTAATGCACACTAATGCAGTGTTCCTAAGGGAATGCCATGGTGATATTTATCCTTGCTCGCCTACTAAGAAAATCCCTGCCAAGCAGGAGACGAAGCATCTGTATGCGTGGTTGAGCGATGTTTTTATGCTAGCAGATATTCAAGGGCTCTGAAAAGACTCAGATTCAGCAGGAAATGAATTTGAGAAAAACACCTGAGGAAAGGGCATTTGAATTTTTTTCCCCCTTTAGTTTGGGGACTTACCTTGACATTTAAAGTAATAAAACCATCTGCAAAATCATGTCTTGTCCAGGAGTGCCATTATAACAAGTTGAACTCTTCCAGATTGGATGAAATAACAGCTTAATTGTGGTCTTAATATATTTCCCCATTGCTTGCTGCAATCAGACCTACCTTTTTAACAGTCCTCATTGCTCTTTAATTACATTTCCTCTCTTAATTTCTCCATTTCTCTCCTATTCCTTGAGGAGTATGGAAACCAGTACAACTAATCACCTCTGAATTATGTATGCGAATCATCCCAGAAACACGTGGTTGGGATCTTTCTCTAGGTCAAGAGGGTATTTTAGATACAGAATAATTTCTCATCTTGTCTTAGGGACTTATTGTGAACTTCAGTTCATCCAGAGGCTGTGTTAACAACGGGCTCTTAGGCAGGAATTTTCATTCTGAACTAATTAACATGTCCTAAATCTTAAACTACTATAAATCAGAAATAATTTGAGATGACTGACTCACCTGATCATTCTTTTCTTTCCTATTAAATGTATTTAAACTCCCTGAGCACTCTACCAAATGGACTTCAATTAACCTAACATCCTGACTGCTATGATTAAATACGATGTGGATACTTTTCTTATACCATGCCACATTATGATGTAAGTTTCAAGTTTAAAGATGTTACCTGGCACAATGCATAATTTATATGATTGCAATGGAGTTGTGGTATGAAAATAGAAAAGCAGTTAGAAGCAGAACAATGCCTAAAACGGGTATCTGTTTTCTCTAATAAATTAATTCAATACCATAGTTTAGCAAATTATTTCTGAGTAGCACTATACAGAAGAATCTCAAAATATCAAAATGTTGCATTTCTGTCCTAGTCCATAGTGGTTTTCATTGTCTTGAATGGGATTCAATTCAGTTTTTCTCCTTACATGGGTCTTTCTTTGGCTTACCTATAAAAACAGTGATATAGTCCAGCTTCATATCTATCCCCAGTTGCTAAGTGTCAGAGGGTTTTTGGGTGCACAAGAAAAATATTATATGCGATGAAGATGTATCTTTCATTTTTTGTAGATCTATAGAGCCAGTCATATATTCTCTGTTTAACAACAAATAGCTCTGACTTTGCAAGCATTTACGAAGTCCACAGAGAATCCAGGCCTCACGTGATACATTCCTTCCTGTGGAGCACAAAACCAAATTCAAAAAGTACATTTTTCAATCAGAAATTTTCTGAGGAGCAATGAAATCTGGATTCCAATGACTCATTTTGATGATATAATGAACCTGAAGGTAATGGGAAACAAAGATTCGATTAACCGTATTTATGCTTTATGCTGCAGGGTTTCCTTCAAATTGTCCTTTTTCCTCGAAAGTCCAACACCTGCCAAGAATTAGAAAGACAATTATGGATGCAAGCGTGTGTAGGAATATATCCGTATTTATTTTTATGTGCAGTGAGTGAATTAATTAAACATGCTGCAAAGCATATTTTCCAAATTATATTTTATTTATCATGCAGCATTAAAAATGGTAACATGTGGTACATTTTTCTACCTAAAAATGTAGACTTCTTTAGTTCTGAGTGATATTTTTATAAGTATGAGATTTCACTATCTCAGGAAGTCTTTTGTGACCCAAAATACTGATTATTCTCTACATATCTGCATTTACTGATAGATTTTAAAAAGTAAAATCAGTGCATCTGCAGTATTGTCAACCATCTAAGTTTCTCTCTATCTGTAAATCTATACAACAAACCAGCCAATGTGAAACTCAGTTAGTTTGACAAATCCATTGTGAAAAGCTTTACTGTTTGCTGATATGTGATTTTCTCATATGTTGATTTGGAATACAGCACTCGGATCCCTTGGATATTCAAGATTTAGTCCCTGCTATCACAGGAGAACCATATCAAATTACCAGTTTCATAAATGCACTAAATTTATGAAGTAGCAGCTTAAAATTCAAATTGGAACATGCTTCCATAATTTCAGCTCTATGATAGCTAGAAACTTCATCTCATTTCTCTCCTAAATTTATTCTCTGCTAATTTACACAAACTTGTCTTCCACAAGCATTATCCTTTTTGTTTGTGCTTTCTTTCTCCTATGTATTTTTTCTTGGTGGAATAAAAAGGAAATAATGAAAATTATGGAATGAAATTATATCAACTTTAGGGTGCTTGTTTTATCTTGAAGTTATATTTAAAATGAAAATAAAAATCCAATTCACCAAGCTACTATTTTTTAGTACCTATACCTTATATACTTAATATAAGACTCAATGAACAAATACAGAAGTGGTGGTTTTGATTACATTCTATAGTTATAGTAACAGCTACTTGTGTCTACAGGATTAAGGAAATATTTTTAAGCTCTTCATAACTAAAAGAAATTTAACCAGGAATATGAAGTGTCAGGAAACACATGAAATCATAATCTTCATAATAATTAAATGTAACACCACACAATTATTTTTGACATATGTAGTAAGAGTGAGCTCCATCCAAGATGTGGCTACAGCAGTCTTATGTCTGCAGAAAGGGTCACATTCCTGTAAGCCACAACAATTCAGAGAAGTCATAGACATTCTGGCTCCTTCATCAAAATAGAAAGATAGTGGTGTATCTGAAGAGTACTTTGCTTTCAAACATTCTCCAAATATTTTCTAGACCAGAGATGAGTGGTTCATTAATCAAATAAATTGTCTCCTAACTAAATCAAGTTGTTTGAGACACTCTGCAAAATCCAGTCTCTTGGAATTCTTGTTTGCTGGCAGTCAATACTAGCAAAAGGAAAACAAGTCTGAAAACATTCATTTGCCTGGGTTACAGTGCAGCCAGCTTTAAGAAGTCTAAATAAATTTTGGTATGTGTGTTGGAATAGTTCAGCTTAAAACTTTCTACCACTACCAAGTACAAATAGAACATAATTTATTTTTCAATTCACTCTTAATTGGTTTTATTCTGCTTCCTTGTGCAAAGCATTAGCAGTATAATGCAAAAGGAAAGGGACAGCTAGACCAGATGTCATTGGTAACTTGTTATTTGTACACTTTACTTAAAATTATTGTCCGAATGAAAGTCTTTAATCAACACATATCTGAAAATCTGTCATAGAAGAAATAGATCAAAAAGCAAGAAATAAAATTATTAATTAATTTTTCCTATTAGTTATTTTGGATATGGGTAGTTACTCTAGGAGATTTATAGGATGTATCTAGGGCATCTAAGTATTAAAAACCAGGTTTTTCCAACATTTGAGCTGAAAATCTCAGAAAATTAGACCCTGTTTAACAAAACAAGTCTCTGTTTCTGAAGATGGCAATGTAGAAACTAGAAAAAATATATAAATGTTTAACAATTCTTCAGTTAAGTATCAAATTTTATTTAAAAACTTCTGAGGACTTGGATTGCTCTTATATTTTTCAGTAGCAGATTCTCCCACAACAGATAATACTCCATGAAGTTGTCTCTTTCTTGTAGTGTCACTCTATGATGTATCTTGTGATGTAAATAAGTTACAATGAGATGTTCTTTTGAATTCCTTTGTTTATGTCCATTAATACAAAGAAGTCTAAAATAATACTAGGTACTCAGGGAAATGCACACTAGAAAAAAAAACATCTTTGACCAGTCAGAGCTAGCCAAAAAGAATACTCTTTTTTCTGTATCTATGTCGTGGGCTGAATTTGGAAGACTGTAGTTCCTGAGCCTGCCAAAACTCCTCTATTGATGCACAGCTCTTGAAAAGTATAATCAAACGATTTAGATTATAACAGCTTAAAATCTGCTTTAAATTTTACCTGAGCAGGTGTAGAAGTCCTTGAAGCCATAATCTTTTCCAGTGTGGTCTGCCGTTACAGCCACAGAGTAAAGCTGGGGCAGGAAAGGTTCTCCTTCACTGATTTCTTCACTTTTTAACAGAAAGTAATTTAATAGTCTGTTTGCATTATAATTATGTAGCATGCTGTTTTTACACTGAAGAGTATCATTCAACAAACATAAAATTAGTATAAAAACTAATATATCTTTGAAGCAGAATTTCTGATAGATTTCTCTCAGGGAATTGTTAAGAGGTAATGTAATTAGAAATATAACATAAAACATTTATATGGATTAGTCCTTTTTACAGAGATAAATTTTCTAGTGGCCATGCACTTTCTTATTAATCAGATCTTGCAAACCTATTTATATAGCATAGCCAAAGAAAAGTTCCATTGAAATGTCATTCTGACTTTACCAGGTGAAGTTCTGTTTGTTCCAACACCGAAAAGCAATCTAATTATCTCATATATGATTCTAGAACCCTTCAGAATGTTGTAAATGTGAAAAAGCTATTCAACAGGGCTAAGGCCAGGGAAATGAAATTTTGAATTAGCCATTCTTTCGGAAAATACATTTAAATGGAGCCTGGAAGTTACAGAATGTGCAATACCCAATTAAATTTGATCTTTACAAAATCAAACCCCTTCTCTATGAAAGTAGGGTACATTGAGCACTTGTATTCTCACCTGTACTGAACAGAGTATGAATCATAAATCAAAAAGCGATGACCTAAGTAGTCCACTCAGCTGGATTTCTTTATTCCTGCACAGCAGTAGACTAATGATCCAGAAGGTAATCCCTGTTGTAATCCTTTAGCTATGGATGAAAGGAGACCCTCAGCCCCTCAGCATTACTGGCACTACACTTTAGCATGATATTTTAATATACATGACATAAATGCACAAGTGCTTGCCTGGCTCTCTTCCATCTTACTTTTGAAGCATTAATGCAGATGACAGGCCAGTGTGTAAACTATACCACTCACTACTCACAGGGCAAGTCAGAGGACATATGGCTGTTTTTACCCTAATTTCATTGATAGTGTGCTAGGGCTTTGCTGTGAACTGATCTCCATTTTCCCTTCCTCAGGCTGCCAAAAGTCAGCAAAGAACCGAGGCTGCTGCTGCTGCCACCCGTCTGTCCAGTATCACAGAGGATGGAAGGGGAACAAGGGTTGCATTTGTCATTTCCCTTGGCTGCAGGTTAAGGCTGCTCGGAGCGTAGCTA
>VZTH01017991.1:8214-27530 GCA_013397815.1 Aleadryas rufinucha
CTTCTTAATCACTCTGAACAAGAGCAGAAATGAGCCTTGCACTGTCTCCCTCCATGTCTGAAGTTTCTAAACTCTGATTAAAATAATCTTTAATATCCCCAAGCTACACAAAAGGAAAAAAGGGGAGAAAAATCCATTTAAATTAAACATTGAACAAAAAAACCCCATAGAAGTACTTGTCAATAGAAAATTATTATTATTATTATTGTTGTTGTTGTTGCTGTTGTTGTTACTATTGTTATCATCATCATCATCATCCAGTTGTATTTCCAACTTTCCTACTTCTTAATCACTCTGAACCAGAGCAGAAATGAGCCTTGCACTGTCTCCCTCCACACCTGAAGTTTCCAAACTCTGATCCGAATAATCTTTAATATCCCCAGGCAAATCTGAATTCAATGAGCAGGAAATCGCTGGAGGGTGCAGTGCAAGCAGCACACAGCAGCACGAGAGGAACACAATCAAATTAATCAATCTTTCCAGGAGCTGCTGTTCCTCCTCCTCCTCCTCCTGAAGCCAGCAGGAGATTGAAGTCTCAAAATCTGCTTTTACACTGCAATTAACACCAAATTGTAGCAGGGGTACAATCCAGGCTTAAAATCACTGAATTTTCCAAGGATTTAAAGATGTTTTTAAAGATTTAAAGATTTAAACTCAGCCCCCATCACTCAGGGACTCAGGGAAGCCACAGGTGTAGCTGGAATGGAGCTGTTTGTAAAGATCACCCCAAAACCAGCAGAAAAATCCTTTAAAGGTCAGGTTTGCTTTCCCTACTGAGGAACCAGGCAGAGATTTGTAGGATTTCCCCCAAATTTCCCTTTCTCAGGCAGTAAAGCAGACTTTGGATCTGTTGTTGAAGGTTTTCTTAGGGAAAAAAGCTCTTTTTTCAAGGTTTAGTTCTCTCCTTGGAACTTGGTTTAAGCACACACACACAAAGGTTTAACACAAAGTGCAGGTGCCCACATAAAGGCCCAGGAAAAGCACTAATATTGACATGGAATGGTTCAGGGAATTCCTGTGGCAGCACAGACCAAAATATTCCCAGTGAATTCCAAGCAGAGCATGGGAAAATACAACAAAATAACCAGAAAGTCAGCTTAGCACAGGGTTCAGCATTACAAACCAGGCTGGACTATACAAAAAGCCCATTTCATTTCGCTCTGGGCCTTGGGTTCAGCTGCAAAACCAAAACCAGGAGTGAGAGAAAGGATTAGGAGAAAAACATGGAATTGAGGGGAGGGTTCAGCACTGCCAAGTGAAATTGGAAATGGAAAAGCTCTGAGGAAAAGAGCTTTTTCTGGGTCTGAACAGGTGCTGGTGAGGGAGTGCCAGGCACTGAGGTGTTCAGAATTCCCAAATCCAGCCTGGCACAGGGGAGGAGCTGAGCCTCAGGCAGGGAGAGCAGAAGGGGGAAAGCTCCCACGGGATTTTTCATCCCAACTCATGTTCTCCAAGACCAAATCCACTCAACAAACTGGGAAATCAGTTTTATCCCAAAAGCCTGCAGGTGTCCTACCTCCCAAAGTGAGGTTGTAGGGTGTGCTCCAGTCACTCCAGAACCCCGGACCACGGAGATTCCTGCTCCTCACTTGCACTGAGGATGGAGAGTCAAGTAGGGCATTGTCTATGGCCACTGAGGTTTCCAGAGCAACCTGAAGCAGCTGTTGGATCATCAAAATCCATGATTGTTGTATAATGGAACAGGAAAAGAGACAGAGGGAAGCAAAATAAATAATCCATGAAGTCAGAATTCTCCTCATGCCTTCTTTTTAAACTCAGTTTTTGGGAGTGCTGAGTAAATCAATTTGCCCCTTAAGAGACAGGAGATAATGTCCTCATATTCCACACAAGGGTTTTTCTATGTTTTTAGGTAGCAAGTTGGGTTAAAAAAAGCTTTCTTCTTGAAATTTGCTGTCAATTTGAGAGTGGTAGAAGTTGTATAACTCTGTGGGAAACAAGTGGTATCATTATGGATTGCTAATTAACAGCTGCTTGTTATTCCAGAGCCACTTGCGTGGTAGGAACAGAAAAGAACCCTATTTATACTAAAACTTATAAATATTAGACATAGATGTGTTCTAGAACATACAGGATGCTGAAAGAAAACGGGTTTAGACTTCACAGAATCCAGGAATTTCATGCAAGGAGAAAAACAGGAGTTTGTTTGGAAGACCCAGCAGGAGACGGGGCTGCTCTCGGTGTTTACAGATGTCAGATGCAGCTTCCCAGCTTTTCCAGCTCAGGAAAGAGCAGCTCCACCAGAGCAGCCCCACTCCCAACCCAGGGCCAAGGAGGGAGGTGGGAATCCCGGGATTTGGGCGAGTCCCCACGCTGGGAAGCCGAGCACACGGAGCTGCCTCACCTGGCCCTCGCCGCGTCCCGCGGGGGCAGAGATCCGCACTTGGTGCTGCAGAGGGAACGGCAGCGGCACGGGGCTGGACCAGCAGAGCCTCAGCTGGCCCCTCGCAGCCAGCTCCACGTGCAGGTTCACAGGGGCTTCGGGCTCCACTGCACACAAATTCATTGGAAATTCAGCCCAACTTCACCCAGGAGTGCTGGGTTTTACTGAGCCCCAATTCGCTTTCGGAATTGGACTCAGTTCTCTGAAACTCAGTTCTCTTAAACTCAGTTTTTAAGAGCTGCTCTGTTGCACGGCAGTGATGTGTAATATCCCTGGAAAAGTCACCCTGGCACTGTTCCAGTTATCAGAAATGCTGTTTGACCTCCCATTTCCCTTAAATCTGCAGGGATTTCTTCCCTTAGGCCACAGCTCTTCCCTGATTCACCTGCCTTGCTGAAAAGAGGGAGTGAGGAACAGAGGGATGGGAGGGCTGAGAAAATCAATTTGCTCCTTAAAATGGGCTCAGATTGCACACAAGGATTTCTTAAATATTCCCAGCCTTCCACAGGGATTACAGCTCTGAAAGGAGGTCTCCAGGAGAGTACAAATGGAGAGTTTGGATGTTCCCATCAGGATGAAGGGAACTCCGGAGTGGGGAATGGATGGGCAATCCTTAGGATTACATTCCTTGGACAATAACAAGGAATCAAGGCTCTACTTTTTCCTGTTACTGAGACCTTGGCTGGCCTTGTCCTCATCCACAGCCAAGTTTCTCCCACGGAACAGTAAAATTCCTGTTGCAGGGTGAACACCACGTGCAAAAGCTGAAGGGAAAACATTCCCAAAAAACCTTGGGCAGTGGGTAAATGTTCCCTTCAAATTCCATCTGCACTGGTGTCCAGCTCTCCAAGTGCCCCATTTAAGTGTGTTACTGGAATGTCACTCAGTTATACCAAAAATCTCCTACTATTTTCAGTATAAATCCACCACACTAAGTCAGATTTTATTGAATTTCTACTTCTAGACCATCTCAAAGCAATTAACTTAATGAAGCCCAGCAGGGAGTGACTGGGGAGGAGGCAAACAAAAGTCAGTGGCTTTTCCATCACACTTCCCTGATTCAGATCCCACAGATGATGATGGTTGTGATGCCACCTGCTCCACTATAAGCAAGTAAAATCCACGTGACACAAGCCTTCAGAGTTTTACATCCAAACTAGTTTTAATTGAGCTAAATCTTGGCAGAACATATATTAATGTTGTGCATTTTTAAAACATACTTCACTAACCAGAGCTCACTCGTTATGTCATTTTTAAATACAGGCAGACTCCAGCCTGAAGTTTTAATTTCTTCCTGTAGCATCACGTCAAACCAGCAGGATGAAAAATGCCACCTCTCATCTCCCAAACAAGCCCACCCAGAGACTTTTAACTGGTTCTGTCTGCAGAGCACATCAGTTAGGAGGGAGTTCATAAAATCCCCAAGTTTTTAAGTTAATAAGATGTTCATAAAACTTTAATTCTTTTCCCCTGCAGCTGACAGCTCCTGCCTTTATGAAATCTGCCCAAATCTGCAATAACTGGGCATGTTGGATAGCAACACATATCAAATTCATCATGTCAGGAGAGTTTGAGCTTGATCAAACACAGAGGAATGTTTCCCAGCTTGGAAAACGCTGGAGTTGCATGGGTGAGGAAGGACACATCAGGATCAGAGAGCTGCTTGGGAAAATGGGTGGGATCATTTCCTAAGTCAATTTTGGAACTGCTTTTTTCTCCCCTCAGGTTTTAATTTAAGCCCTCAGCAACACGGCCAGAGAAGCTTCACCACCACTGGCCCAGCCTTGGGCACAGAGAGGTCCTGACTAGAAAGGCAAAAATTAGGAATAACAGATTTATTGACTGCCTAGGCCCTGCTCAGCGTGGTTTGCACCGGAGCCCAGACAGGGATTAGGGAGCTTTTCCTGCCCTGTCTGTGCCCCCTTTCCCAGGAGAGCCATCCTGCTGCTGTTTTCCATGGACACAGGGTCCAGTCCTGCTTACCTGTGGCAAACAGAGGAGCAAAAACTTCTCCAGGCACCAATGGGTTTAATTTAAAACCCTGGGAAAAGCTTGGGCTGATGTAATGACAGAGATGTACAGATCTTAAGCAAGAGAATTACAAACCTCTGTAGTTACAAGTAAGAATATGCATTGGGTGATGTGGTGNGCTGATTGGGGCAGAAAGTTCTAAATTGCCATGTAACCTTGAAACTCATGACTGTCTTTGGTTATGGTGACTTGTTGCTGAATCTCCCAGCCTCTGAGACTGATGCCTGGTTTGTTTGTGAAGCAATAAATGGTGAACAACCACGATGGTCCCATCTGTTTAATAGGAACTCTGACAGCACACAGCACTTACCTACATCCATGGGCTGCAGGGACATCAGAGGGGACCCCAGGGCCGTGCCAGCAGCCTCCATCTCCAGCCACAGGAGGTAGGTGTGGTTGAGGCTCGGGGAGGCCACCAGGCACTCCCAGGTGCCCTGCTCCCTGCAGGCACACCCAGCCACCCTCACTGTCCCCTGCACAGAGCTCGTGGATGTGGCTCCCAGGGACAGTTCTGATCTACAGGGGCACAAAACAAAGCAGGAAATAAAACAATCCACTATTTTCTTCTCTGTCTCGATAGGTTTGTCCATGTGGATGTGGTTTGTTGACCAAAAAATAAAATTAATTAATGAAAAGAAGTAATAATTGTAACCAATTGCTTTGACTTTGCTGCTTCTCCCTTTTTAAATGGTTTCCAAGGAATGAACACGCCATTAAATTATTCCCAGATCTTTTTTGGGCACACAGTGTTGTTTTACCTTCCCATGGCAGCTCCCTGCCACCCCAAAAGAGATGAATTTCTAATTCCTGTTCCTAAGGCACTGAAATAACACCAAAACAATTGATTGTTCCTTCCAGGTCCTGCTACAATTAAGCATTACAGGGAATATTATAATCATGGAATGGGTTGGGATGGAAGGGATCTTAAATCCCATCCCATTCCAATTCCCTGCCAGGGGATTTTCCTGGGGCACAGGGACATTTTCCACTATCCCAGGGTGCTCCAAGCTCCATCCTTGGACACTGCCAGGGATCCAGGGGCATCCACAGCTTCTCTGGGCACCCTGTGCCAGGGCCTCCCCACCCTCCCAGGGAACAATTCCTTCCCAATATCCCATCTACATCTTTGGAACCAGCAGTTCCAAAAGGATTCTTCATTCCCATCTCTGCTCTTCAGGCTCTTCCAGAGCTCCACACTGATGGAGTTCTGCAGGTATCCAGTGACAAAGGCCTCCCAGAGGCTGGGAATTTAATCCTGCAAATAATTTGTGGCCAAATTTCTCACAGCAGCAAAGCCAAGACAAATCCTGACAGTTCCATCACCTCGGATTCTTTCCTGCTTTTGGCTTTTCATCCTTACCCAAAAAAAAAAAAAAAAAAGCTCCTGTTTTGAATTGCTCTGAAGTGATTTTGGAATTATATCTGTCCAGTAAGGGTTTTGCTTTACTAATTCAGAGAAAGAAATGGAAATTCAAAGAACCAGAGCATTTCTGTACGTTTTTCACATGGTTTTAGAGCTGGCATGAGTCATTGGAACACTCGGATTCGGGGAGGGCAGAGATCTCTGCACTGGAGGAGAGGGAAGGACAAGATCTGGTGCTTTATTTTTTGGGCTTAGTCCATTTGTTATCTGGTCCATTTATCTGAGTGCAGAGCACAGGGAACTGGGCATGATTCACCAACTCCATTTCCACATCCTGCCCTACTTAGAGAAGGAAAAGGTCAGAAACGGAGGATTTATGGAGGATGGGAAGAGCTCATGCAAAGCACAGGCTGGGACTGCAGGGAAACCACTCCTGGATCATCCCAGCCCCACCTCCCTCACCCCTCCCTGAGCTTTGTGCACCCACCTTGGGGTTGGGATACTCTGAGGCTGGAAAATCATGGAATTTGGGCAGCACTGCCCTCCCAGCCCTGTGATCTCCATGAACAACCCCAAGCAGCTCCACAGCAAGGTATGGTTTACATTTATTAATGCTCCAGACAGTCAATCCTGACATTCCTGAAATAATTCTCCCCAGGACTCCCAGACTTCAGGACACAGGAATTATGCTGATGGTATCTGGCAGACTCAGAGCTTTTCAGTTACTTGGAATCATTTTGTTTTTCTAGATGTGGCTCCACTGTTTTCTCCTGAATTTCCTTTCAAAGACTTCACAGAATTTTCTTTGAAGCTTCCCTGCCTTCTCCTGTTGCTCACAGATTTTACTGGTCTCCAAAAGCCACAATCAATCCATAAAAAATGCAGTTTTTTTCTTCAAACCATGTCTTTGATCTGATCTAACTGGAAAGTGGTTACCACCACACCAGCCCCTCATCATTCCTAATAATTATTTCAAATTTTAACCATCAAAATGAGACTGTTTGCACCAAAAAAAACAGTGTAAAGGCAGAAAAATGAAAAAGAGCTCCTCTTCTGACTTATTAACCCTCACAAGCTGAGGAGAGGTCAGTGGCTCCTCCACTCCAAACCCTGTCACAGAGAGTTCTTTTAGCCAACACCTTGGAAAACCTCAGAAAAAACCATTCAGGAAGTCCTAAATGTTTTATATTTATATTCAACCCTCTTCACAAGGTGATGCTTCTCCTGCTAAATTCATCTGTGGCCCCAAGGTGAACTTGGAGACTTTCAATTAGATGCTGCAAAATGTCCTGACTGAATTTCCGTCCTGTTCTTGCAATTGAAAAGAAAAAAATAAAATTTATATTAGGAAGAATTACAGGAATTTTCAGGAAAGGTCCATCCCAACCAGGTGGTTCTGACACAGGGTCACCACTGTAACTCTGCTGTCATTATTCCTATATCCTTTTCAAGCACTGCCTTTATCAGGAATGGATGGAGCAAAGCTGTCTGGGGGTTTCCAGGATTTTCCAGAAATATTTTCCAGTGTTTTTGATAGATGGTAGCTCCAGAAAAATTCTTATTTGAAGAAGCTGCCCCATTAAAGTGCTGCAGATCCGAGGGTGCTGCGCTCATGGATCTCTAATGAAAGGTTGATTTTCTCTGGCTGAAGAGGCTCAATGTACAACTGCTGCCCTTGAGGCAAATTGCATGATTTATCCTTAAAAACCATGGGAATTTAGCCCCAGAAGTGGAGGAGAGCCTCACAGGTACTTCAGATAAGTCAAAAAATGAGTGCAGCCTCATCAGCTCAAAGGGCAAATGATAATCAGTGCTCAAAATTAAACTGGGAGCACTCACCAAGGGGATCCTAAGGCTAAAGATTCCAGTTCGTGGAATACAGCATTCCTGGAATCACACAGCTGGGAAGATGTCTGGCAGACAATTAACCCAACTTGCCTAATGAAGCTTTGGTAAAACCTTTTCTCTCCCAAAGCCCCATCATCTCCCTTACTTGAGCCTCTCACACAGCACTGCCGTGGGCAGAACAAAACATTCCCATTCCTGGCATCATTTCCAAGCAGGAAAACTGTGGATGTGGTGAATAAGAGGAGATTTCTCTAATGCTGAAAAAACCAGAAGCTGTGAGAGACCCAAGGTTTTGTGTTGTAGATTCCTCTGTATCATTATTTTTGTGCATTGCCCTGTATGTGAGAATCCTGGCTGCATCTCCAGGCTCCCAGGGAGAAACACATGCCAGGAATGCATATTTTTAAAACTGGGAATGTTTTCAAGGTGTTTTGGCTCAGGAATGAAATGCTAAGGTATCAGAGAGCCAACAGGGAAAGCTGTCACCTTCCCAAAGTCTGAAATGCTTGTGCTTGCTCTTCCCCCAGAATACAGGGACCCTAAAAGGAAAATATTAATATGGAATCTGGGGAGGGAAAGGAGTTCTCCAATGTCAGGGATTGTTTCAGATCTCATCTTTGCAGCAAACAGAGAAATGCCATGAGGACTGTGCTGAGTCCATAGGGCCTGCTCTCCTAAATTGCATGGCACTCACTGAAATCCCTCCCTAACACAAAGAACTTCTTCATCCCAGCTGGGGCTCCAATCTGCTGGCATCCCAAAAACATTCAATACTGAGATTACTGCACTGGGATCACCGGCAAAGCTTTTCCTATTGCAGCTGAGCCTGGATGGAGCAGAGCAAAGCCAGAGCTGCTTCCCCCACAAACACCCATGGAATGGTATTTTGGGAATCAAAGTCATGAGGAACACTGGAAATGGGAACCCACTTCACCAAGATGGGATTAAAATATTATGTCAGCTAAACAACCATATTTATTCCTAGATAATACACTTGGTTTATTCCCTGCCTGCAGGGATGATTTGTGCCAAATGATTTCTGGCTGTCTGGGAAGTCCTCCCCTATAAATTCAGCTAATTCAGCTATTTCAGTTTATCCTGTTTGCCAAGGAAATGAAGGCTGGGTGTTTATACCAACCCTTCAAATCTATCAATAATCCAGAAAAAAACCCCAGTGTGTTTTCATGGAATCAAACACATCTTTTGATAACCAATGTACACAAGACCTGCCCACCCCACAGCCAGGGTGATTCCATCTCTCAGCATTCCAGGGAATATTCCCCACAGTGACAATGGGATGAGAGCAGCATTTAACACTTTATTACACTGAAGGACCACAGTTACTCCAAGAGGGACAATATTATGGCCAAAAGCAAACAAAAAGCAGAACCAAGACTTTAAAATGAAGAAATTCTAACAACAAAGATACCTTAAGAAGCCAGTGGTGATTTCATGAAAACATTTTAAGAAACATGGGAAGGACAGAGAAGGGGAACTCTCCATTCCAACCTATTTCATTCAAAAACCCACAAACTTTCCATATTGCTCAGGATTACTTTTAGACAGGACAAAGCAAAATCTGCAAAGCTAAAGCTCCCACCGTGCTGGAAGCTGAAATGCTGCTGGTTTAGAGAATGCTTTCAGGTTTCCAGACAAATTTAACAGAGCCTGTACTTACCCAGAGTATAAAAGATTAACCTTCAGGTCATCTCTCAGGTCCAGCTTCAGAAGCTGCAGGTTACAAACTAACAGGTCCAGCTTGCCTCTAATCCTACATTCCATGTTCCAGCTCCAATCTGGGAAAAAAAGAAAGGGATTACACATTTCTGAGCTGTATTAAAACCAAATAAAACAACTGGATAGAACTCACTCACAAAGAGAGGACAAGGAACAGACATCCATGAAGGTGAGGCTGCAGCACAAATGGGAAAATATTTATGGATAATCCCAGTTGGGCACCTTAAACACTTCCAAAGCTCAAAATCCACGTGGTTCTGCACTGTCATGATTAAAGGAGGAATATTTTTTACCTGGATTTAGGGACAAGGCTGCAGGGTGAAGAAAAATGAAGCTGATGGTGTTTGCTGTGTCCTGGGAAGTGGCACAGCCTCAGCATGGCCAAACTGGGGATTGTGAAATGAAATTCTATTTCCTGAGGTCAATGAGATTCCTGGCTGCAGGATGCCAGCTCCGTGTCCCTCAGAGACAGGAGGAGGAAAAAAAAACCTTGGGAAAAAAAATCCTAATCCATGTACAGATATTTACTGCAGATCTATTATTTAAAGCATCATAATTCATGCAGAAATGATGCCATTTGCTCTCCATCTCCCCTGCCTGCTGATGGAGTTTTAAAGCCCATATCTGCCAAAAAATATTTAAAATATTCCTCACAGTGCCTAAACTCCTTTGAAGATCTGGGTTTATGTGCTCCTGTGCAGTGCTCTATATTTTATTTACAATTCCCCTGGAAAGACAGCCAACTTTAATTTTTTTCCCTTTTGAAACTGTGCTGTACAATTCCCTCCATCTTCCACTACGTTCTGAGGAAGGAACTTACCACACTGAGGAAGGATTTTACCAAATTAAGGATTTTACCACACTGAGAATTTTACCACACTGAGGAAGGATT
The DNA here is from genome assembly GCA_013397815.1 of Aleadryas rufinucha. Lineage (NCBI taxonomy): Eukaryota > Metazoa > Chordata > Aves > Passeriformes > Aleadryas > Aleadryas rufinucha. Next base: position 18,487 of record VZTH01017991.1, read on the forward strand.
TTACCACACTGAGAATTTTACCACACTGAGGAAGGATTTTACCACACTGAGGGTTTTGTCCCACTGAGGAAGGATTTTACTACACTGAGAAAGGATTTTACCACACAGAGGATTTTATCCCACTGAGGAAGGATTGTACCACACTGAGGAAGGATTGCACCACACTGAGGAAGGATTTTACCAACTGAGGATTTTACCACATTGAGAAAGGATTTTACCAACTGAGGAAGGATTTTACCAACTGAGGATTTTACCACACTGAGGAAGGATTTTACCACACTGAGGAAGGATTTTACCACACTGAGGAAGGATTTTACCACACTGAGGAAGGATTTTACCCCACTGTGTTGCCTGCTCAGGGTAGAAGTGAATCCCCATTAATCCAACTCACCCCTCTCCTCCCAAACAACAAAAAAACCCCTAAATATATTTTGAAGAATCAACTTCTTGTGCCCTTGAGTGCTAAACCCACCTATTTGCTGAGGAGCAGAGCTATTGATTTCGGAAGGAATAAACTTCCTTGCCTGCATGCTTGCTCTGTACAGAGAACAATCCATGCTGCTGGCACTCCAAAGGCAACACAGAAAACTTTCCTCATTCGTTAAAGGCTTGATTTTGGATGCTCCAAGTTCTCTCCTGAGACCAGACCAGCTCCCAGCTGAGAAAGGGCTCAGAAAGGTCTCATTCAGCAGCACACAGGGCAGTGTGAAGTTCCTGGGAGGGATTGGATGGACCATGCAATGGGCAGCTGCCACCTGAAGGAAGTCTGCAAATATAAAGGGAAAAGTAGGGGAAATAAAAGAAAAAGTTCATATTATTAAACAATAAAAAGGGAGTGGCTGATGTTATAGAGAAATGCATTTGTTAGGTAAAAATAAGGCTGTTTCCAGGGGTTGTTCCCTGAGGCAAAGACAAAATTACTAAAAACATCCCCTCTAGATAAAGACAAAATTACTAAAAACATCCCCTCTGAATGAGATTCCAGCCTTTTACCCCAACCTCACTGCACCCAAACTTTTGTTTTCTCAATCTCTTGAAATAGGTCAAGGCCAAGATTGTAGGGGAAGCACCTCTTTGGGATAAATTGGCTTTTATCAATCAAAAATACAGTGAATCCTGAAGTGAATCCTAAACTGGGTATGAGCCTCATCTTCCCATGCAGTGCTGGAACAGATTCCCTCCAGCTCTTTTAAAACAGCTCCATTTCAATAAAAAATTAATCCTAATAAATATATCCTAATAAAAATCCCAGTAAATATAAGACAAAGTCCCACTGTAACTCTTAAATAAAAAAGGACAATATTACTGTGGGTGCACTGCACAACCCCAGGGCATCATCTGGGAAGTGAGAGGCAGGAAAATGACCATTTTTTTCCATCAGCCTTGGATCCTTCCAAATAAAACCACTCTGAGCCCACTTGTTGATAAGTCCTAGCTTGAACTGTGCTCACAATGGTTTAGAGAAGGGAACAACTTCCTGTAAAACACTGTGAATTCAAAGATTAAAGCTCTGCTTGCAGCAAGGCACGGGGTCATTTGTGCACTTTGCATTCAGCTCTTTGCTCAGGAAGGGCAGAAATTGTCAGCAGCTCATTAACTAGAAATTAATTGATGCTCTATGCCTTGCAACAGCCAAAATAAGAAATAGCAGAGTATCTCCAGCACTGTTTGATTAATAGCACAGAGCATGAGCTAAATAATACCAAAATATGAGATGAGAGCTCTAAAAAGAGCTGTTAAAACCAGGAGGTGCAGGGTGTTACTCTGCAGAGTGTTTTGCTTTCTCTCCACACGGATTTTGTGCTGCCAGACTCCTGCAGGGCTCTGCTCTTCCCTCCCCTCCCACCAAACAGAGTTTGTGCCTCTGTGAATCCCAGCTTCGTTAGGGCCTCCTGCAGGAGGCACTGGAGCAAACAAACGATTCAAAAAGGGACAAACAAATGCAGGACAGAGAACCAACACTGTCCCCAGCTCATCTCTTTTTTCTCAGGAACCTCCCCCTCGTGTATCACAGATCATCTCAAGGGATTCATTAAATCTCAGAAAGTCAAAAACGTGCTCAGCCCCTTCCTTCAGAAATGGACAAAATAAATTTAAGGTGACCCAGAGGAAGGGCTGACTCGCAGTTCTGTCCCCAGAGCAGCAGCGTGGCTGGGCTAACAGGGCCATCACATGGTGACAAACTGCTCTGAATCCCAGCAAACCTCCCTGCAGCATCCAGCTTTTCCAATTAGAGCCACTCCATCTGTTTAGATCACAAAGAGTGTTTAAAAGAATGTCAACAATTCGATACTGAGTGGATAAAAGTACATATAGAGCAAGATAAAAGGTGTGTATGTATATAAAAAGTACCTAAATCTAATGATTTCTTCATCTTTTTGATTCATATTTTGTAAAGATGACACAAATTTTCAAAATAACTTCACTGGATGACAGGGCCTGCTTTCTCCCTAAGCATCATCATCAGAAGTCTTTAAATAGTCCCTATTTTAATTTAAAAAACTAAAAAGAAAGGCAAATACCAGCTGTCCCTGCACAGCAGATGCCAATATTGTCAGAGGCATTTCCCAATTAGGAAAGCAGTTTATTAATCCAGCATTTGGAGTGAGCTGAGCACCCTTTGGCAGCCCTGTGCCCATGGAAGCAGGAGTGGCAGCATCCTCCAGGAGCAGAGCTCACCCCTGGCTGCACTGAGCTAAAATCCTGCACTTCTGGGGGAAATGGCATTTTTCCTTACACTTTAGGGCAACCAAACAAATTCCCCACGAATTTCTACTTCATCAAATTCCATCCAGGGCATTTGTTTGGATGTGTCTGGACTCACCACATATTTTTTTACTGATGTTTCCTGATCTGAAAAGTTATCCCAAATAGGTTTTTGGGATATTTTTTAGTGACTTACCCATCAGCACAAACACGGTCGGGATGATTTGCCAACACATCTTGTACTGTAGGGCTGACCTGAAAAACACACAGAAAATTAATGGAGAGCTGATAATTATCAGGCTATTATTTCATTTTAGTGCACTTCAGCTCATTTCATGCTCACATCTTTGTAAGCAGAATCATGGAATCCCAGAATGGTTTGGGATGAAAGGGAATTTAAAGATCATCTAATTCCAACCCTGGGATGAGGAGGGACAATTCTCTAGAGCAGGAAAGGGAGAACAGGCCAGAAAGGAAGAAAAAAATCAGAATTTTCCAAGTGCAGCACACACAAAAACACTCACCCATTTCAACAGGGAAAATTCTCTTTTTTCACTAAACTTGACAGCAACTTTTCATTATTGTTCTTTCATTTCAGACACATTTTTTCTTATTTATTTTCATCCAATAGTTACCAAAATTCTGTTAAAATCTAAATATATTTCTATACTTAAACCTCCATAGAGGAGAGTTTGGCTGCTGTTGTAGTCAAGCAGAACTGAGTGCTGAGTAAAACCCACAGCTCAAATCAGACAGCAAATGCCAGGGCAAGAAATTCCAGTGAGGGAATCCCTCCAAAGTGCTCCATTCCTTAAATATTTCTGAGGACAGTTTCCTTGAGAACATCCACAGAGCCAAAAGAGGCAGTGCCAAGGTTATGTAATACACTGGGGCTGCATGTCCTGTAAAATACAGATATTTATCTATTCAACATCTACCTGAAGCAGCAGCCACCTGCCCACTGAAGTCACAATTTCCAGCTCCTTGTCTCCCTGCCTGCTCTCCCCCAAACTGAGCTGGAGCTGAATTTCTCCAGCACCGTGCTCTGCAGGATCAGTCAGCCCCATCCACTTTTCTCCCCATCCACCAGGTGCTTTTTAAGCTCCATTTTGAGCAATTAAAGAGGGAATCTCGGATTTTCCCAGCCCATTTCAGGGCACAGTTTGGCTCTCAGCACAGCTGGTGGGTGGCCCACCTTACCTGCTCCTCTTCCTTTAGTTTATTCCCAATAGGAGAGCCAAGAAGGCCAGAGGAATTATGGAGCTATCAGGGCTGTCATTTCCCAAAGATACAGGCAGGAATTCGTTCCAACAGCCTGTAAATGAAGTTATTTAGATTTTCCCTAATTTCTGACAGAAGTCAAAAGAACGTTTTAAAAGAGTTTATTTGACATAAATGTACGTTATTCATGCTATTAAATGGTTTAATGAGAAAATATTCTTTTTTTTTACAGATGCAACAAAAATTCCCTGTTCACACTTCAACCACTTCTCAGCAGGAAACTGGCAGAGATCACTTCCAAGAAAACTGGACATCCATTTCCAAAATTTGTTAAGTTATCCATAGGTCCTGGGTGGCAGAGTTTTCCCTATGAAACACCTATTTACACTGAAAAGAAAACAACCAGAGAGCCCCAGAACCCCCTACTGAAGGAAAATTTTATGTAGTTTAGTGAAGAAAAAGGCTCTTTAATTTCCTGATGGAAGTGAAAACAATTAAGGGAGAATTTCTCCCTGGAAAGGGTGGTCAGGCCTTGGCAGGGGCTGCCCAGGGAGGTTTGGAGTGCCCATCCCTGGAGGTGTCCAAGGAATTCCTGGATGTGGCACTCAGAGCTCAGGACTGGGGACAAGGTTGGACTTGGTGGTCTTGGAGGGCTTTTCCAAACTTAATGATCCTGGGATTCTCCCATAAAAAAATGACCATAAAGAGCAGTCAGAGGTTCTGATGTCAGCACTAATTTCACAATATTTGGAGCAGAAGGCAAAGCCACATTTGAGGCCAGCTTGGAATCTCCTCTGTCGCATCGACCTAGGCTGGTTTTTATAGAGGTGTTTTTCCAATCCTGGCTCCAACAACATTCCCGAACAAAACCAGTGCTGTCCATGACCAAAAAGCCCTGCAAGCTGCATGTCCCCAGAATTAGCCCCTTTTCTGTTCAAAGTTCAGCCTTCCTTGTGTAAACTTTACGGGAGAATTGGGTAAAAAAGAGCTGTGTACAGATAAATCCCAGGGCAGGATAAATGCACTGCTGGAGCAGACAGGATTCCCCAAAACCTCTTCTAGTGAGAACAGTGAACTTGCCAGAATTCCTTACTACAGTGTAAGAAAGAATACAAGTTTTACAAGAACATTTACAGGGAACGGGAAGTTAAATAAAGAGAATTATTAAAACTTGTAAGCTCTGTCCTGGAGAGAATAAATTAACACAGCCAGGACAAATTGGTTTATTTGTGGCTGGGGAAGTGTCCATAAACAACAAAGGAATTGGGGAATTAACAAATGTATCTGAAATTATTCTGGAACCACTGACTTTGCTGCTGCTGTGTACAAGAAATGTTCTGATTTCTTATGTAAATATTATATTCCTCTCCATACCATCAGAATCAAAGAATAGCTCAACAAGTAGAGTTGGGGCTAAAACCAAAACACAGCAGATACAACAGGCAAGGAGGAGAGCAATGAAATAAAACCATTTTTATTTACAGCTCAGGTGAGAAATCATAAAACCCTCATGCTCATCAGCATGGAAAACGTGTTCAGCACAACCTGAAATGAGCAGGACCCACAAACACCTGCACTGGGCATGGAAAACCACATAAACCATCCCTGCCTTTTGCACTACAGCTGGTTTTAAATATTAAAAACCTCTAGAAAGCATAAAACTATTTTAGTAATAATGTCTATGAACAGCATCTTCTGACCTGTTCTTTGAGGGTGCCAAGGGCTTTCCACTCCTGTTGGTTTGGCCAAGACCCTCCTGAGTATGGAATTTCATTGCATATGTTTGATATTGAGTATATTAACAATCATTCTTAATGAAGAGTTCTGAGTAAGTGGTACACACAAAATAGAAATGAGTATGACCCCCACCGAATAATTATGCTTTTTAATATTAAAGCTTTAATAAAGGCAACCCAAGTTGGGCAGAAGCACAGCTACAAATCCAGCTCTAAAGCTGCTGGTGGAGCCTCTCCTCCAAGACTCGACGGCAAAACGTCCCGAACTCTTCAGAGTTTCTCCAGATCGTGGAATTTCTCTTGTTCGTAGTGAAACCACTCCTCATTCACGCTGTGCATCTGTCTTTCCTTACGTGCAGAGCTCCTGGGATTCCCTGGCACTTAAAGGTTATATCCACGTTACAGGCACGCTTGGAAGTTAAGAGCTCTCAGTGTGTTCATTATAAACTCTATTTATAAATGCTGTACCGCTCATTAACTTTGCAAAGTGCTCTTCTATCACAGCTCCCGCAGCACCAGGGACGCACAGCCCACATTCACTGAGATTTCTTTTTCTTTTCTTTCTGACACTGAATCTCAGGGAGTGTAAGGAGTGAAAGGGCTGATTCGAGTACACCAAAATCGCCTGGATCTGCGAGGGGATGTGGAACAGGCTGCGGGCTGTGCTTAGGGGGGATGTTTCAGGAAATTAGAGGGAAAAAAAAAGCGGGGACAGAAAGTAAATTCACCGACCTGCTTCTCTTTGCTCTCGGGGTCCCGACTTGAAGTGACGGCGGCTTGAAGCGACGCTGCCACGGTGTTGCTCCGATGGCGAGTCCCGAAGGGGAGCTTTCCCCTCAGCTCCGACCCCTCAGCTCCGATCCCTCAGCCCGGCTCTCCTCAGCCCGGCTCCCCCTCAGCTCCCCCGGTTCCCCTCAGCCCCGATCCCTCCGTCCCCAGCCTGACTCCCCTCAGCTTCCCCCGGTTCCCCTCAGCTTCCCCCGGTTCCCCTCAGCCCCGACCCTTCCGCCGCCCCGCCCCGGCCGAGCGCCCCGCCCGCCCCGGCCCCTCACACGGGATAGCGGGGAAAGGGCTGGGAAGGGGCTGGAGCAGCGGGAATCCTCACACGGGATAGCGGGGAAAGGGCTGGNTGGCTCTGCACAACTCCCTGACAGGAGGGGGCAGCCGGGGGGGATTTGGGATCTGCTCCCCATGTTCGATCAGAATCTCCTCACTTTGTCACAAAGACACCAATGTTGACCAGGAGCAGGAAGGAGAACAAGGGAGCAGGAAACGAAAATTCCTACAGACACAGTAGGAGAACATTGGAAGAGTTAAATCCCATCTCGTTCCAGCCTTGCCACTTTCCACTAGACCAGGTTGTCCAAGGCTCATCCAACCCGGCCTGGAACCTCTTACTGAGGTTAATTCATTCCCCTGTCCATATTCCGCTGGCTGTAATTTAAAAGCAGTTGATACAAATCACATTTTACTCCACAAGTAATGGACTAAATCACATTTTTGACCCTTTTGCACTTCGGTGTTTGAGGAGTTGACAGATGAAAAGCAATACCATGTATTTAACAGGAACTTGCACTTAAAAAACAACACCCAAAAATTATTTCAAGCCTCAAGCAAGGACCGAGCCCTGCTAGAAAAATGCACATTTAATCTCACTTGTGCTCATCCTTTTGTAAAAGGCAGCAAAATTTAGAACCAGTAAAGAAACCAGAGTCTGGAAAGTCCCAGCCAGGCCCACCTGAGGGTTTCATACAATGGTTTTCCTTTTCAGCAATATTATTTTAAAAGAAATGCAAACTCACTATCTCTGCTTCGTGACGTATGAAGACAAATATTTTTGTTTCTTTATTGAAAGCTCTTCTCAAATAACCAGACTGGAACTATCTTCTGGGTGGTGGAAACACTTCTCCCATGAGCAAACCCACTGACTGGCTTTAATTCATTCAGTGACTTTCTGTAATTCACCATCCATTTCCTCAAAGCAGCATCAGCCAATTTCACTCCTTATTAAAATAACCATCTCTTAATTGATAAATTCTATTTTTAAAATATTTCCAGATTCTAACACGGCAGTTTGGGAAGTCTGACTAAACACAACTCGTGTCTGAGGTTAGGAAGCCACTGAAGCTTTTGTATCCCAGACTTTCACAGCACAAGCAAAAGCTGTCAAAAGCTGCCACCAGAAAATCCTTTTATTTACAATATCTTGAGACAAACATTGGACAGAGTTTTCTTTCACTTCCCCATGTGCCACTGCTGTTCAGCGAACCAGGAAAAAAAATCCCTTCCAAAGCCTCCATTGGTGCATATTTATTTATTTACAAAGGTTTTTTTTTCCCCTTCCATAATACCTAAACTAAATCTTCCTTGAGTTTAATCCTCTTACCTTTCCATAGGCTTCAGGAAGACAGAAGACAGGTAATTCCTCCTTTCAGAGTTGAGATGTGTTACGTTGTTGTTTCATACAGATCATCCTTTGTGCAAACTTAAATTCCAGTTCTTTGTGTCTCTCTTTAGAGATCAGCTTTGCTGGAGGCCTCCTAAGGCTGATCTGGCTCTGCACGAGTCCCTGACAGGAGGGGGGACCAGGTGGGAGTCAGGGAACAGGGACAGGAGGAGAGGGAACGGCCTCAGGCTGGGCCAGGGGAGGCTCAGGGTGGACATCAGCAGGAATTTCCCCATGGAAAGGGTGCTCAGGCCTTGGAACTGCCCAGGGAGGTTTGGAGTGCCCATCCCTGGAGGTGTCCAAGGAATTCCAGGACGTGGCACTCAGTGCTCTGGGATGGGGACAATGTATGATTCTATCAGGACTCTTGCCCAATCCCGAAGTGTTTTTCCAACCTCAGTGATTCCATGATTCTATTACTCCACAGCTGAGTTTACTGACATCTTCATGCTCAAATATTTTCACCCCTGTTTGGTTGTTTCCCTCCATGCCTGAATTACCTCACCGAGTTTCTATTGTGCCAGTGCTGTTACCATTTTGACTCCAGGATTTTCAGTGTCTCCACGATTTATTCACTTGGACAGGGACATCCAGGATCTGGGATGTTCTCCAGCCTCAGCACAGCAGCCCCTCTGCTCAGGGCCTCCTCGTTTGTGGAATCACAACAACTTTTGGAGAGTTTTTTTATTTTTTATTTGGAGAGTTTATATTTTTATTATAAATACAAACAAGGAAATGTTTTTTTCTCTCAGCCTCTGCAGTTCACCTCAGATTTTCTCCCTCAAAGCATTATAAAAATACCAAGGCTCCAGAAGCCTTTCAACGAGTTTCATGTTGAAGAACAACAAAATACCATAAAATACCGAGCCCCAAGTGGTTTTGCAGAGCACATGAGAAGATTTCAGTGACCTGTGTGCATGTTTTGAATCTAAGTG
>VZTH01017991.1:27795-41783 GCA_013397815.1 Aleadryas rufinucha
TCTGTTAGGAATAAGCTTTTGAGGGAGGCAGAAGGGAATGATCTACAACAAATTCCCCAGAAAGAATTTTCAGCCCTTTTTAAGCCTCCACATGGCTGCATGAGAGGTCCCAGGTAATTAGTGCTGTCACCATTAGTGCAGCTTATTTCCCAAGTGCCACAGTGTCATTTGGCAAGAAGATGATCCTGAGTGCGTTCAAGGGGGAAATTGCAGCAAAAACCACAAGTTTGGTAAAAAAAAAAGTGGTCCTTGAAGCAGCAGGCTGTGCAGTTTAACTTTCATTTTGACAGGCTGGATGGGTTTGATATGTCTATTTAATGGGCTTTTAAATAAAACCACTGTTACTATAGTAACATTTACATCAGAGGTTGTGCTCATGCTGCCTCTGAGGTACAGAAAACCGATCTGCTCTGCTCACCTTTGGACTTCACGCCAATATTTTACATGGCAAACCTGGTTTCTAATAAATAATTTCCTTTTTCTGAGTATTTTCCTTCTCAGCTTGTAAATGAGGATATATTTGATCTGCTTGGCTTTGCAGTGACTAAGCCCTGGGGGTGGGAACAGGACTCGTGGTGCCAGGGAGAACAAGGATGTGCATAAAAAGCCAACTGCAGCGTGGGGAAATCCAACCTGGATCCCTGGAAGTGTTCCTGGACTCTTGGAGCAACCTGGGATAGTGGAAGGTGTCCCTGCCATGGGAAGGAGATGGGCTTTAAGGTCCTTCCCAAGCCAAACCATTCCAGGACTCTACAATTCCATGAAATAAGGCAAATTTTGCTTTTCTAGCCCTCCGTGAGGTTTTCCTGGTCCAACTGTGCTTTCACTCTGCAGAAGCAGAATGTTCACACAGCAAAACGTGACCCTCTTTGGGTGAGGAAATGAAACCACCCAGGGCTCTCCATTCCACTAAAGGGCTTTTTTAGTTGTGCATGTCTTTAACAGGAATTAGCAGTTGGAAATAAAGAGGGTAATGGGAAGAGTGAAGGAAATTTAGCACCATCAGACACCTCTCCGAAGGCTTGACTTGATTTTCCTCCTGTTTTTCTTCCTGATGTGCATCACTTTAAATCAGATTTTAGTGAAGACTTGCCTGGATGGGTCTCTGGAACAACCCAAACTCTGCTGGCCATGTAAAGTCACTCTGCTGATGTCATAACCATGAAAAAAGCAGGATTTTCTGCAGATTCCAAAGCATTGTTTGGTCTGTTATCCCCACAGTCCCTGCCAGGGTGCCAGCAGCACTCAGCTCCATCTCAGGGAGGAGAAAATAAACACCACGACTTTTTCCCTAAGGGGGTGGTGGTGGGAATCTATTTCCAGCAGCACTTCAGAAAAGCTGGCACCAATCTGGGTTTCTCAAGTGGGATCTCACACAGAGGCCAGGAATTCACAGCACAGAGCTGGCAGAGGAGAGAAATGCTGCAGAAAATGAGAAGGTATTTTCAATAAATGCCTTCTTTTAAAAAAATAATTAAAATTCTAGGCCTTTCATCAATTTAAATGTTTCTAAATCTGTCAAAAATTCAGCTTGTGATATTCAGAGACTCAGAAAAAATATCCAAGGAGTGGTTTAATCCACATTGAGGCCACTTCTGTGGTGTTGGCTATGGAGAGAGAATTTTAGTTAAATGTTTATATCTCAGTGATGAGTTTCATCCAACATGAAATAGAAACCCCATCTACTCATGCCCACAGTAAATGAAAATCATGGAATGGTTGGAAGGGGCCTTAAAGTTGTTTTTTTTTAAGTACCACCATTTTTTCATTAGAGCAGGGCAAGTTTGAAAATGGATACAAGGATCCTCACCCACCATCCCAAAAGGATTCCTAAAATAAGAGACAAAGTAAGAAAAAATTCCTAAGTAAGAGACAACATCACACATTTTTCATGGCTCTTTCCAGCTGCATAATTCTCAAAAATCAGATTATTTTACCTTAACATCAAGGGAAGTCCTGGCATAGTGTTCAGTTTTTAACTACTACTAAGCACAGGTTTGGGCACTAATTTTAGGGTAAACCCCTGAAGATTTGGGTTTCAGTGTCCAGAATCTGGCAGTGTTTCATCCCTGTTAAGCTGGAGTGTGGAATGGCTGGATCCATCTGCTGAGATGTTGATTTTCTGCTTATTTCCTAGATAATAACGGGTGAGAATGAATTACATGAAGGGAAAAAATTCATGGATATAGAGTGTGTGGTGGGAAAACAGGAAAAACTGGGATTGGAAGGGAAGATATGGGAAGAGGCAAGAACAAGAAGCAGATGGATCCTTCTAGGGTGGGAATGATGTGTCCAGATAGTGCTGGCACGGAGCAAGTGTGGCTGAAGGAATGATGCTGGAATTCCCATAGGAGGAAAAGGGTCAAGGACACAGAATCCCAACAAGAAGGGGGTGAAATCTCTGTGAAAGGGACTGGCAGGGATGCTGTGCCTGCAGATTTTTGGGATGGTGGGAGCCCTTGGATGCTGGATTCTGAAGGTTCCCATTTTCTTCCACCTCTTTGTCTGACACTGAAGTGTTTTTATTGCCCACAACTCCTCAGTTTTGTGTGAGGTGCTCCAAGTCCCTGAAATAATTATATTTTCTGCTCTGTAATGGGCAGGTAATGAGGTGAACTCATTTTGAGGGTCACTCAATACGAGAATGCCATTTTTTACTTGGCAGAAAAATGGGAGCAGCGCTGCCTGGGACAGCCATTCCCAGGTTTTGGTGCCTCTGGGGCACATGGAGAGGGGTGATCCTTGTGCTTGTGCCCTTCCCACAGGAATTCCACATGGGAATGTCCCCTCAGACAGCACCAGCACCCCTTGCCAACAGCTCCTGCAGGAGGAGGGAGAGGCCAAGGCACTGCTGGGGCTGGAGGAGATGGGAATGAGCAGGGTAAGGATTCTCTCCCACAGAGGAAATCACCTCCCCAAACAGCAGAACCTGGATCCCACGGGAATCAGGAATTCCAGCCCTGCAATTCCACCCCCAGAGCTGTTCACGCCACACCAGGCATGAGCAGAACATTCAAACACACAACACTCTCCAGTCTCTGCTCACACCCCAAGCCCTGCACCATTAAAAATGGCATTTCTGGGCTTTTAGGGACGCTCTGCATCTCCAAACATCACGGCTCTCCCTTATTGATCAGGTATTTGAGGCGAAAGGTCTCCACCTGAAGGCTGTCAAACACAAATCTCATTTGATTATGCAGTGCAGACAGGTTTTCCCCTCAGAAAGGTCACATTTAATGCAGAGTTATTCCACCCCGGATCTGGCTGCAGGATATCTGAGCACCCCTCAATCATCCCAGTCAAACATCAGCTCTTTCCCTCCACATCACCACTCCCTTCTTTGTGAGTTAATAAGAGATAAAATTGACTATTAAACTTGATTAATAACACTCATTTCAAAAGGTTTCGTTTTGGGGTCAGGAGTTTTGAGGTTTAAATGGGACCAAACCAGCCTAAATCCTGCTGCCACACTCAGTCTCCAAACACAAATCCAGCCCTAAGGAATGAGCTATTAATGCCATTTAAAAGTTAGCTGCTATTAATTTAATGAGATTACTAAAAGAGCTACAGGAAATCAGGTATTGAGTGACCCTCAAAATGAGTTTACCTCATTACCTGCCCATTACAGAGCAGAAAATACAATTATTTCAGGAACTTGGAGCACCTCACACAAAACTGGAGAGTTGTGGGCAATAAAAACACTTCAGTGTCAGACAAAGAGGTAGAAGAAAATGGGGTTTGCCCTTAGATTTACCTACAATTCTGCCAAGAAACCAAAAGTTTGGGATCTATTTGGAAAAGATCCCACAAATTGACTTTATTTCTGTTATAATTATTGCCATCACTAAAGGAAAAGGGAGCAGGGCTGTCATTCACTGTCACTTCCATCACTTGCACAAACAAGAAAATGAGACTAAAATTAAGTTAATTGGGCCATTTTTCACCCCAAATCACATTTTAAAAATACCTCACAGCCCACAAAGTTTGAGATCCATTTGGGAACAAACTTCACACAGTAAAACAAACACATTTCTTTTCAACAATTAGCAACAGTGATTAGGGGTTTATATTTAATAATAATTGTTCTACCATTAAAACCCACCCAAATTCTACAAATCAAAGCTAGGAAAAAGTTTAACTCTTAAAACAATTTTAAAACTATTAACAGAGCCTTAAAGTTTTAGCATAAGGAACTCATTGTAGGATTATATAGAATTGACTGATTAATTGATTACTTTGATTAATCAATGATTAATCGACCACCATCATTTAATTAAATTCAATTCACTGACTTGCAAGAGCAAAGATATTCAGATTTTTTTTGGGTGTCCAAGGCTAATGTAGCCACTGTAATTTTATTTTCACTCAGATGTTTTGTTCCCTGTCCACATCTGAGGAAGATCTCAACGAGAATTCACTGAAACCACCAGGATTTCTGCTGATTTTTAGGGGATTTGGGGTTAAGCTTTTAAGGGAGGTTAAAAGGTGAATTTTGAACATTTTGCCTGTCCAGGAGGAAATCAGGGATATAATCCAGAGGCTTCTGCTGGGCCAGTTGCACTGGGAATTAATGAGCTGCATCCTGGAATGGTGATCACTGACCTTATCCAAAAACGCTGGATTTGCACCCTGGATTAACACAGGATGCTCCAAAAGCACATTCCTCAGGAGCAAATATCCCTGAAAATCAGGACTCCTTTTCCAGGCTGCCCATGCATCTGCCATGTTTAAGTCTTCCCACATCAAAAAAGAGGCTCTGGATAATCCTCCCTGGGATTTCTGGGGAATGAATTTGTCCTTCCCAAACCCTCTGGGTCATTCATGCATTGAGAGTGAAGGGAGAGGAGTTTGTATCCAGCACCTCACCAGGAGCTGTTGTTCAGCTCCCAAATTCCAGGCCAAGCATCCCCCCTTGGATGAGACAACACATTTGAAAAGTTTGGCAGTGCTGCACCTCAAATTTCTGATTAAACCAGGTAAATAAGTGCTTTTTGAAGTATTTATGTTGCTCTAGGTTGTGGTACCCCATCCCTGGAAGTGTCCAAGGCCAGGCTGGACAAGGCTTGGAGAAATGTGGGATAGTGGAAGGTCCCTGCCCATGGCAGGGGTGGGATGGGATGGATTTTAAGGTCTCTTCCAACCCAAACCTGGAATTCAATGACACAAGTCCTGGTTTTACCAGCAAAGACACCAAAAGGGAAAGGAGGGCAAGATAAGAGCACCCAAAAGGAGGAACTTGAATTGGCCAAACTCTCTCTGGTTGAGGAAGTTCTCATCTCAGAAGAGTTTCTTGTCAGTCCTTACAGAAGAGCATCTCACCAGTTTTAAGTGATCAGAACCTGGCAGTCAGAGCCCTCAATTCCCAGCCAGAACTAACCAGGATTTTATGACAGAGCTCTCCCTAAATTGCCCCTCGCCTGCCCCATTTCCAGCTCTTTATCTTTACCCCATCCATAAATCAGTGTTTGTGAGGTGCTCTGGATGCAGGATTTGCTTTGGCTCAGCTCCTCCTGACTCCTGGAGCTGCCAAGAGCTCAGTCCATGGGGGCAGGGAGGCTGGGATGGCTGGAATGACTGACTGGGGGAATTTCAAACCTCCACAGGACCTGGGAAGTGCCAGCCACTTGCTCTAGGCTGGCTTTTAATGGAAGCAGCTCCTGGCACAGGGGAGCAGGGAGGGCTCCAAGGGCAATCCCAAGAGTTCAGGTTGGGTTCAATCCCATGATGCCTTTTCTTGGTCTTAAAATCAAGAGCTAAACATGGTTAGAGGGGAAAAAAGGGATTTTACCTTGGTATTTATTTTAAGGATCCTTGGTGCACCCCGTGCAGGTGGAGCACGCTGGAATGGACATCCAAATGCACACCCAAATGGACACCCAAATGCACACCCAAATGCACCCCCAAATGCACCCCCAAATGCACATCCAAATGCACCCCTGTGAGCACCCTCCCAAAATGCACACCCACAATAGTTTGGGTATAATATTATAGGCTTTACCAATTAACAAATCTATCAAAGATTCCCCAATGAGAGGCTGAGTGAACCCCCCTCCCCGAGGAACTTTCCCCCCCTGGCCAGGCCTAGCTCAGGTTACAAAATGTGTTCCAGAGAAGCCCTCGGTGTCTGAGGCTTCTGAGATGTTTGGTCTCCTGGCTTAAGGGAATATTGGCTCTGTGCTGGTTGTCAAAGCTGAAGAATGAGAAGTGTGTGGGCTAAAAGGCTCTTAAGAATAGATAAAAGTTATACAAAAGAATATATAGAGGGGGGATATATAAAAAGCAAAAAAGCATCATGGCATCAACCAAGGTTCAAGAGCTCAACACTTGGAGCTGGGACCTTCTGTGCTTCCCTGCAGGGCTAAAAGGACCAAAGGGGATGAGGAGAACAAATCAGTGCTGGGGAACAACCCCTGTAACACAGGAGAGGGACAGAGGTACCTGTGATCCAAAGGGAGGTGAATAATCCCAATCCTAATTGAGGATATTAGCTGAATCCTAATTAACTTCCCACATTCCTCACTTCTGAGACTCCCAGACAAAGGCTAGGCATTTTGAAATGGTTTCTAATGACTGGCTGGCTTTTAAGAGAGCCATGAAAACTGATTTGTTTTCTGCTGTATACTTTAATTAAGCAGCAAAATATTCGTTAGGAATGCAATCTTTAAAGGAATGGGAAGGAAAGGCAGCATGCTCTGGACTGGATGAGTTCTATTAGCTTGTAAAACCTGATTTAAAAGATAAAATTTATTTCTGTATGCAGGAGAAATGTCCTGCATTTATTAATCTGTTAAAATTAAACAGAGCAGAGTTTTCTTTGGAGACTTTTTACATGGGAAATGGTTTTATCATCCTGAAGTTGTTGAGAACATCTGAACGTCTCCCTGCAATCATTTATTTGGTGATAAAAACCTGGCAAAAACAAGGACAAGCTGGTAAATCCTCTCCCTGTGTTTAAAACAGGGATTTGTGGATCCAACACCCCGTTCCTGTGAGGCACAGCCAGAAATCCCAGCCCCTCACACAAGGGACAGTGACTCCCCCTCAGATTAAAGGGGTCACCACCCAACTGGATTAGGCTTTCATCCCTCCTTGATCCCAAATTCCCACCAGCATCCTAAGGGAAAACTTGATCAGCAGCCAGAAAGCGACAACTATTGCAGCTTTTGTTTCTGGGTGGTGTAAAAGGGTTTTTTTCCCCTTTAAAGATGGAAAACTGGGAACAAAGGCTCCTGTCATACTGGGAAATACCAGAGCAGCAACATCACAACCCCAGATCAAACAGTCCCTGCAAAGGGTAAGCAAAACACACAAATGTCACCCTCAATCCTCTTATTCCAAGTATTGCTTTCAAAGGCACTTGAAATACCCTTTCACTTGTCCCCAAATCCTCAAGCAAACAAAAACACCCAAGCAGCATCTGCCATTTACTCACCCTGACCGAGAAAGGGAAAGCAGCACAGTCACTGCAGTGGAAAATGAAGCTCCAAGTCGGTGATAAATCAAAATTCAAAGGTATTGATAACCTGAAATGACCTACCAGAGACAGCAACACCCCTGTTTGTGCCTCAGAACTATTCTCCTTTCAAGGATTTCAAATAATCTAAAACTTCAGCCTGAATATGATTTCTGCTTTGGTTTTTTTTTAACCCCACGACAGTGAGCAATTAATTTTCTGAGTATTCCCCGAAAAAAGATGCAATTAAAAACACATAGCAATAGAACACAGGCAGTTTCCACCAGGGAATTCCACTTTGGCTGTGAGCAGGCAAAGAGCTAAAAAAATATCAGGGTTCAGATGCCAACACCTGCTGTAACTACAGATTTGAAATCCCTCTTACAAGCATTCCACAGAATTCTTCCCTGAATGCAAAACCCCAAAAGCAAGGCTTATCATAATGTGCATTAATTATTAATATTATGTGTAATTTTGCACTATTATGTTCACTACATCTAAATTACTCTATTAAAGAAACCCATGGGTCGAGTCTCACTTTGAAAACAATCTTCTACCTATTCCCTAAGAATTTTCTGAGGGAAAAGAGGGATGTTTTTATAATCCCTGTTGGCTCCCCTGCAGGATCTCCCTCAGAGATGGCCAGAAGGACCTCCAGGTGTGGCATCTCCTGCACAGGCAGGCAGAGATGGGAGAGGAAGCAGGGAACAACCAGTCCATTGGAAAGATGAATATCCAGAATATTTGTTACAACCCAGAACTAGTCCATAGGAAGGAATAATTCCATTAAAAAAGTGAAGTCATGGGGAATAAACACCTGCAACCCATTTTTAATATAACCCAGAGACAGCTGAAACAAACCTCAAAATAAAGGGCAAAAGCAAACCAATAAAACAAGATAAATACAGGAGAGAATTTTGAAGAAAATGTCTCCAGCTGATCTCTAAGGTTTGATCCCAATTCAGCAGCCAATGCTTCCTTACCCATTTTATCAGGAGATTTTCCCGGGAAAGCCCTCCAGCACAAACTGGCCACGTGTTTGCAGGGGCCACTTAAACAAATCAATGGCTCATTAGTAGCTGGTGAGCACCAAGCTTAATAAAGGAGTCTGTCCATCCTTTATCAGAGCCCAAAACAATCCCTGCAGAGCAAATGATGTAGGATCTGAAAAGTCCTGCTGTGTTAAGAATTGAGATCAGGGTTATAAAGCTCATTTTAGAGCTTTCCATAATTTAACACCACCATTTGGAATGTATCTTACCAGGACAGTTTGTTTGGGTATCGCCCTGGTGTTAACGAGCTTACACTCATTTTATGGGATTAAAAGCTGTTTAAAGGTTTTAGGAAGTTACCCAAGGTCCTAACAACTGCTCAGGAAGGTTACCAGCTTCTTAGAGGATTGAAGAGCCCAAAAAACCAGAGCCAGCCTGTGACCAGCACCCCCTGTGCTGTTTTTTTTTTAATCCAGCTCAGTGTATGTGACTGGGAATAACTGAACAAAACCAGCTGAACAAGGCTGGGAGGGACAGGAAATAAAAGTTACCCACACAGGCAGGGCTCCCAAATCCAGCAGCACGTTAAATAAGGGAGCTCAGGACCAAGCCTAGAGCTGAAGTGACTCTGCCAAAGGTGAACAGCATTCCCAGACATTCCTTGTGCACAGCCAGCAGCTCTGATCCAAACACACCTTCTCCAAAGCCTTGGTACTCACGGCACTGCTGTGAGCAGAAAGCTCCAGCTATTCCAGACACCACAAACTCCTCCTCACAGTGGGGGCTTTCAGAAATGGATTCTACAACTCCATCCTCCCAAGCTATGGGGAGATCAGAATTCCCCAATTCAGTATTTTCACCACCTTAATACCAGAAGTGACCTGGAAAAGAAGAGCTCTGATGCCCTCTGCATCCCTGCCCTGCTGACAGAGCAAGGGACTCCAGACTTATATCCCACCTTTTTTATGGAATGCTTTTAAAAAGCTCCCAGCCTCACCACGTACATGACAGGTAAGTGATGATCCTTTACCTTTACAGCACGTTCTACAGCAATTCCACTTCCACAGCTCCTGGGATTTTCCATTCTAGCATCAGGAAAGCAGCACTGGACGTGTTTTACCTTCCCCCTCACACCAATCTCTTGTGACCTCTTGAAATTTAAGACAGACAAATATTTAAGCATCAGATACGTTTATTAGACAATTCCAAAAGTCAGTTTTAGTAGGCAACTTGGAAAGAGAAGCAGAATATATTTGAATGTCCGTGTTTTAATACTTCATGATCTCAAGGCAACCACAGAAGATATAAACAGTGTTTACAAAAGGTACAAAAGCTGCACTGCATTCCCAATTACAGGAAACAGGATTAGTCGACAAGGAAGCTTTGGAAAATGCAGCCACAGATTTCCAGCTGATTATGGAACACACAGTGACATTGCCATGGAGGTGCATCCACAAAAACCAGCGTTGTGTGGAAATTAAGGCACTTTGGATACACAGTATTCACTTCCAGGTAGGAAAACCATTTCAGAGAAACCACAGTGAACTGCTGCTGGAGGGATGGGACACAATTCCCAGTACAGACCATCAGAGCTTAGTGGGAGGGGAGCTCTGGAGAAAAACCCCACTGAAATATTATTTTTTACCGTATTTGATAACAAAGTAAATTCACTTTTACAGAGGTCAAGGGAGATCTCCATGATTTCAACACTGTTCAACACAATTTTAAACATTAAATGCAAAGTTCATGTGAAAGCTGCATGAAGTTCACATTAGGGATTAGTGCACGTAGCTGCTTCCAAAGAAAAATAAGAATAATAACAATAATAATAAAAAAAGCATTGACCTTCTCCACTCAACCCCCACGAGGTACCCACCAACCACAGCCCAAAGGGAATACAGTACAATGGAAGAATTTGGCAAAAAGCAATTTAAAAGAGCACTTTCTGGTCCTCCTGGTCACTTTAGATTGTCCTTGTTCCCTGTCCCTGTCCCACTGAGAGCTCACACGCTGCCACAGAGCCCAAAAATCATGACTCGTTTTAAGGAAAAATTAAATCTCAGCTGGTTTTCCTCCCCAAAACTCCACCAGTAATTGAGTAGTTGTGCAGATTCCTATTGCAGCCTTTGGTACATAAATGGAGTAAAACCATTCTGGAATCCAACCCCAATCCAACAAGAGTTAAATAGAATCGTTAGCAATGGCATTAGGAATTTATCATGAGGCACTGGCTGGGTTTTATTTCACTGTTTTACTCCATTAATTGAGTGCAAAATGCCACTGTATAGGGAAAAAAAGGCAACTTCTTTAAAACTGAAGCAGGATTTAAACATGGAAATGATGTTTAATGTGAAAAATTTGGTTTATCATTAAAACAAATCATTTCCCCAGGAGTAGGATCCAGCAGATTTCAGCAAAAGCAGGGAGAAGACACTAAGATAACTTGTTTTTCCCAGGATCTTTACAAGTTTATCCTGCCATGCCTTGGATGGAGCATTAACATCCAGAAAAAACTGTCCTTTCATGTTAATTCCTTTTTAGCAGGAGTCAGCCTGGACACCCTGCAGTTAAAAACACTCAGCACACTCCAGCACTGAACTGTGCCCTCCCAAAATTCCACTGAAAACATGGAATTAACCTTCCTGAAACTCCATTTTCCATTCCTGCTTGAGCCATATTTCGTGACTGGGGACCACAGAAGGATTTCTGTCCCCGTCTCAGAGTGCTCATGGAATTAATTACTGAGCCTTCACTCTATTCTTATAAAACTAAAGTAATAAAATTCGTTTTTCTAAGTGTGATTATATGAAAGTTTACTAGGATAATGCTATTTAAAAAGATAGTGTTTGCATGTAATAACAACCTTCTTACAGCCAAAAAAATAGGGGCTGAATAAGTTTGTTTTAAAAGCAAGGAGGAGATAAGAAATCCTACCCAGCAGAACACTCAATTCTTTGCAATCCAGGCATTTTACACCCATAAAGATATAAAGTTGAACACTAAATTGTGATTTTAAGTGTCCTGAGGGTAGTTTCTCCTTTTGTGAACCTTCACAGAAGTCATGGCAGCTTTAAGATGCATTAAAATATATTATTCCCCAAATAAAATCACAATTTTTAAACTGAATAGGCACAGAGAGTATCTTTGTGGGGAGAAAATGATCTTTAAATAAACAGAAGTGGAAGGATTTTTAACCAGAGTTATTTTCTTTTGCTTTCACTAGGGAGTAAGAGTTGACATAACTTATGTTTGGCTTTATGTCCTTAAGGAAAACCACTCAAATTACAATTAATGAGATGTAAAGGAAATATTAACTCATCCTAATTAAAGCAGAAAGATTGATCAAGTTGAACAACACCAATCAGGATAATCTTTATATTGTTCTGTTTGATTACATGGTTAAAAACCCAACAGGAATAGTGACCAATGGATCAATGACACTGCGATTAAACCAAAAATTAACATAAATACAGTGAAAAAAAAAAAGGTAAAACCGCTTCTGTTTTGTAAACTTCTTCAAGGATAAACTCAGGATAATTCCAGATTTGAGTGACTACTTTAAGCCAAGTGTCAGCACGGTCCCTTTGGCTGAAGAGCATTTTAAAAGTGAGTTATGAAGTGATAATGTAAAGCCACCACACACGTTATAACACCTGTACAAACACAGAGCAGGGCACAAAGGCTCTAAAACACCCCACATTACCAGCACCACAGCGAGCTCCTACCACTGCTCCCAGCTAAAGTCATCTCCTCTGCCAAACACAAGGAAAAAGCCTAAAATAGTAAGGAAAATGACTGCATTGCCAGCCAGCACCAGGCCACAGGCTCCCCATTTGATCTGAAATGCAAGAAATGGAACAATCAAAGCAGTGCTTGGAAGAGACGCTCAGGGCAGTTATTTCTAGGCGTGAGATCAACTCAAATACTGAAAAAACCACCCCAAAAATACTACAGAAAGATGCTAAAAGCAGAAAAGACAAACAATAAATAATTCAATTGGTGTGACTAATTATTCAATTAGCAGCCACTCAAAGCACTAATAAACACTTCAGCCAAGCTACTGCTAGGATTTAGAAGAAAATAATGACTTGCCTTAATCATTAAAACACACCTAAATCAGAGAGAAATCTGGTGAAATTAGTGCTCTCCTTTAATTGCCATGCAACAAAATCAAAAGATCACCTTTTAAATAAGTACCAGGCATGGAAAACATGGTTTTAAATGTAATCAGCTTTTTTTTTTTTTTTTTTAATGAGCTGCACAACTAAATTAACTCAAATAAGCAACATTTACTCTTAAAATACGTGAATGAGAGTTCCCTCTCGTGGTCGTTTTGCTTGCTCAAAAATAAAACGACTCAAAATAAAAATAGCAGGGAAATTGGGCATTACAAATAAATTCAGAGCAAGTACACAAAATTTAAAGGACTGAAAGTGAAGGGGAAAACCAGCAGGACACATGAAAACATCACTGGGTAGTTGGGACAGATTCCCCCTTTGCTTTGGGGGAATCCTACCCAGCAGAACACTCAATTCTTTGCAATCCAGGCATTTTACACCCATAAAGATATAAAGTTGAACACTAAATTGTGATTTTAAGTGTCCTGAGGGTAGTTTCTCCTTTTGTGAACCTTCACAGAAGTCATGGCAGCTTTAAGATGCATTAAAATATATTATTCCCCAAATAAAATCACAATTTTTAAACTGAATAGGCACAGAGAGTATCTTTGTGGGGAGAAAATGATCTTTAAATATCAACATAAGGGGAATTCTTTTTTGTGACCAAAATTTCACCACTGCAGAGCAGCTCAGAAGGCAAAGAGGAGAGAACTTAGGCAGAGTTTCCTCAGGTTTGGAGGGGTCAAAACTTGGGAAGTGCTTTGAGAGCCACAAGGGCAGCTCTGGGAGCTTGGCCTTTTATCTTTTAACTCCTAACACTCTCCATTCCCCACGTTTGCAGCATCCTAAATGGAGAAAGCAGACATTCCAAGAGAAAAATAAGGAAGCTGGAGCAAGAAGTGGCGCAAAAGGGTCATGAGACAGAGAAGCACGAGGTGGAGGAAGAGCTATTATCTCGTGTTGGAGCAAAACAAGTCTGGAGGGGAAAAAAAAAACCCTAAAAACTTTTCAGTCATGTGAGTCCTCAGGTCAAAAAGGAGAATTTCAGTATTTTCACCTGGGGACAGCACAATAACGAAACAAAAGCAGGATTTACAGTGCACTTAGGGGTGATAGCCAGTGAGTGGTGTGTGAGAATAAAAATGAGCAAGGACTTACTGCTTCCACCCGGGCAAGGATGATAGGAAATCCAAAGGCAGAGACAACAATTCCTGTGGTGAAGAAATAGGCCAGCTCCCTGCAGGCACTGCTGGCTGCATCAGTGTCATCGCTCACTCTCTTGGCAATGAAGTGGGGAATGGGGCAGATGAAGTAAAAGATTAACACAAACAGAGGCCAGTACACGCTGGGGAGGGGGAAAAAAGAAATGCATCATCAGTTGAAAGAGATACTTATTTTATATATTTTTTATTTTATATTATACTT
>VZTH01017991.1:49043-61306 GCA_013397815.1 Aleadryas rufinucha
GCACACTTTAGAGTCTAGGACAGGATATAGGACAGGATCAACATGACCGACTTGCTTAGCCCTGACCCGCCAAACAAAGGGATATCGAGAGCCACCCCTTTGGACGCAGCATTCCAAGGCTCTTACCAACATTAGCAGCTCCTTTCCCCCGCTCGCCCTGCGCCCCGGCCGTGGCCGAGAAGCTCACGTTGTAGTTGGGCTTGTTCTGGGGGGAGGCGTGGGGCACGCTGGGCTGGGCTTTGGGCTGTGCCCCCTGCCAGCCGTAGCCCGCTCCCTGCTGCCACCCGCTGCCACCCATGGGCTGCGGCGGCGGCTTCTGCGGCGACGGGGGGAACCCCCCGCCCATGCCCGTCGGCGTGGTCGGCTTGCTGGCGAACGAGGGGCCACCTGCGGAGAACAACGGGAGCGATGGTGGGAATTACAACAGGGGATGGTTCGCCTTCCCTAAAAGGAATCCAACTAAAATCTCTCCGTCTGCGGCTCTGCCACAAATTTTTGTAACGTCGGGTTTGGCCTGAGATTGCTCTGTGAGGTGTTCATAGCACGGCACCTGGCTTTGAGGGTTTGAGGAATTGGAGGGTGCTTGGGGAAACAGGGAAAGCTGGATGTAGCTGGCAGGGTGGCAACAGAGAATCACAGAATGGTTAAACCTGGGAGGGACATTAAAGCTCATCCAGCTCCATCCCCTGCCATGAGCAGGGACACCTTCCACTAGGCCAGGCTGCTCAGAGCCCCATCCAGCCTGGCCTTGAGCACTTGCAGGGATGAGGAACCTCTCTGGGCAGCCTGTGCCTGTGCCAACACCAAGCTGGTGGTGTTGAAATCGTGTCTCCTCACGCTGTGCTGATGAATACCATCCACAGCGATGTGTCCCAGCACCTCATTGCTTCAGGGGATGCTCCTCTGGCTCTGGTTGTGTTTGTGGGAGGTACCCAGTGTCAATGTTTTATTATTTCACACTGACATCCACACTCAACTCCCAGCTCGGGAATGTGTCATGGAAACTGGATGAAGTGCTTTCGACTTAGTCACGACCAACAAAAATGTGCTTAAATATCCTGAGGATGCCAAGCCATTTGTTTTTAAACCCCACCATTCTCCTACAGAATGCGTGTTTTAAAAGGACCTCGGTGGCTCTGACATGGGGCTTGGCAGCCTTTTTATTTTGCTCCTGCAGAGCAGCCTGTAATCCAGCAGAGGGAACCGGGAAACCTAATTCCAGACCCATGCTGGTACTGACGCAAAGGGGAAAACAAACATCACACCAAACCACAAGGGCTCGCAAAGAGCTGAGGGCAGCAACAAAGGCAAGAAAAATCTATTTACCACAGTCAGACAATGGTGGGGTTTGTGGAAAGCTTCAATAATTTCTCAGAACTGCCTTTTAAACGTTGGAATTGAAGGTTTGCTGATTGTTTTATGAAATAAAACAAGGGGGAAAGGCTTTTCTAAGCAGTCAAGCTTTGTAGCCAGGTGCAAATACCCCACCTTTAGATAATCCTGCAAATTAGAGGCAGATTAATTCCACAGGTTTTCTCACAAAGCAGAAAAATGAGTCAAGTCTAGAAGGAAACAATTCCTCAAGAACCCCAGCAGCTTTGCAGAGCCAAATTCTCCTCCCAGGCCTGTAGCAGCACTTGAACACAGAGCATCCTCACTCAGCCAGAGCATGTTTAGACTTCTCAGAGGTTATGCTTTGCAGTCCATGGAGCCTGCTGAGCTCCCTGCACATTGCCAGCACATTTTTTGATTAGGGATCAGGAAAAGCAGGGATTTGTGAGAGTTTACAGGGAATCAGGCAGAAGGGAAAGCCTGGCAGCAGCACTGCCATGCAGGTGGGTTGTGAGGCACTCCACATACCAGGCTGCTCAGCCTATTTCTCTAAAACACTAGTAATTTATTATTTTATTTTTATAATAAGGGATGCAAACCTGCTAAACTCGCTCCAAGACTTCCCAGATCAGCAAATGGATCCAGTGTTTGGGGTTTGGCCTGATGAGTGGGAGTGCTGTGCAGGGATCCTGTAGGACTGGTGGCAGCAGACTTACTTCCCATTCCTAGACCACCTTAAAAAGAGAAAAAAAATCCATATATAAAAAATGAAAAAGAACATTTTTCCTCCTGTTTGATGTGAGTGCAGCTCTTCCCCAGTGCTCAGTCACATACTAGAATGCTGCTATTAAAACTGAGTGTTCCTTTGTCAGGTTCCTCAGCAGCCTCAGACTTGTTGCACACCCACTCCCAATTAGGAGCAGCAGCAGGCATGTTCCCAGACTGTCTGCACTGACACGGGAATGATGACACATGGATGTATTTTAAGAACTAGAAGCCTTCAGGAAGCAACTTTGGGAGGCCATACACACTCTCCCAAGATTAGAAAGAATCCTGCAATCATTTAGTGGCATCCCGGGAATGACAGCACTTCCCAGATCCTTTCCCGTGGTTCTATATGGAATGAAACAACCTATGGACACCCTCACTGAGCACCTGACTGCTCTGGGCTCCTGAGGAAACAAATCCAGATTTTTTTTGAATTTGGAATTCTTCAGAGGGAACCTGTTCTCTGCAGTCACTGGCAGCATTTTCCCTCTGCCTCTCCCCTCTCAGAGCTCCTTAAAGGGTTTTTTTTCTGTTAACCACCCTGAATTTTATGTCACATACCTGCTTTGTTGGGCCAGTCCCAACCACTGGAAACATCTGGTTGGATGGAAACCGTTGGAGTGCTAGAAGCTAAACACAATGATTGGTGTCAGGATCTCAAAGGAGCCCAGCAAAACCAGCATAGCCCAGTGCCCACCAAGAGCCACTGGGACTCTACAAAGTCTATGAACCTCCAGTGGGAGGTGGCCCTGCCCATGGCAGGGGGCTGGAACTGGATGATCTTTAAGATCCCTTCCAATTTTCCAGGGAATACACCCCAGGAACACGTGTTAGATGATCAGGCACAAACAAATCCATGACTGAATGTGTTCCAGACAGGGTTACACATTAAATTTTCGGATGAGAAGGAGGAAATTAAGGAACATTCTAAACAAAGAGAAGAAAATTCCTTCTCTTCAGCCAAATTCAGCTGTGAATTTGGTCAGTGTTAGTACTGGATCTAAAGAAAGTTGGTGCCTGCAAATGAAATCACCAAAGGATGTGATGTTTTCTCTTAATATGGCCGTGTTCAGGGCAATTAATGGTAGTTTGGTTCAAAGGAGACCTCATAACCACAGGAATATGTGGGCAGACATTCTTCATGGCCTCTTTTTTTATTTATATAAATAGCCTATTAATTAAGTCTAAGACCTGAGCAAAACTCAGCCCATCCTACCACACTCCAACTGCTGAATACACTTTAAATCCAGAGACAAAAAGCTCTTTCCTGTTTCATGGGGTTTCTGTGGTTTAGAGCCATTTTATGGGAAGCATCAGTTTGTACTTAATGGTTCCATTTCTATTTCAAAGCAACATTTTACATTTCTTTAAACACCCTGGAAGAGCCTCCCCTTTCTTACCCATGTGAAAGGGATCACTGTGCACAGTTGGTGAAGGGCTTCTTGTGGCTTGAAGGAAAGGATCCCCAGGGACGGCCGAGGAGCCAAGGAAGGAGCCCAGGAGGTCTGGACCCGTTTGCTTGGGGCTGCTTCCAAATGGATCAAAGGCAGTGGCTGTGAAAACATGTTTGAGAGCACGAAATCATTAACGTGCACCGGGAATGTGCTCCAGGGGAAAGGCAGTGCTGTGGGAAATCTGACAGTGTGAGACTGTGGGGGAGCAACAGGAGAGCATCAATATCCCAAATTCTGGGCACCTAAAGAGCCCCATGATGTGGTCATGGCAACAAACTGAACCCATCTCTCGTTTCCCAAGAGAGACACTGGATTTGGAGCCAGGCAAAGTGAGGATTTAAGTACTCAGGCACTTCAGATGAAGCTTTAACTGCCAGGAGATGGTGGAGCTTGGAGTTACTGCCCTGGTGCAATTCCTGCCATCCCTGCTTCCTCTCAGGATGATTTCAGGCTGGCAAAGGTTATCCATGTTGGGGGTAAAAGGACTTTTAGAAACAGCTTTAGAAAATAACAGGTATCTTTCCTACAGAGCACCCCTTGTTACAAAAGTCCAGTTCTTCTCAAACTCCATTTTTGATCCATTTGTTCTGTCTTCTCTCTTTCATGGGAAAACCCCAACAAGCCCAACCAAAAGAAGTTCCTCTGAAGTCACTCAGATTCTTGTCAACAAATTTAAGGTAAAAAGCATCCTGAAAGGTACAATCCCTAGGAGCTCTGCATTGTGGTAATGATGCTACTCAATCACTACTCCTCCCTCATCTCCTGAGCTCTTATCCTTGCTTTCCTGGCTTGGGACAATTGAGCTGTGTGATCCTGGCTCTGCAGAGCTCATAAATCCCTAAATCTTTTCCCAGTCTGTTGCTGCACCTCTTGTGTGATGTGTCTGCACAACCTTCCCTGAGTGAGAGCTCTCAGACTGAGCCTGCAACAGCCTCAGCACGAGGAACCTTCTCCAGGCACAAGTGACCAATTTCTTCCACTGAAACTTGGATTCTTCTCCTCTCTCTTTGCACTTGCTCTGCTCTGTTTGCTTTATCCTTCAAAAGATCCCTCTCCCTAATATCTATCCAACCACTCCTTCTGCAGCCTGGTCTTGGAAGAAACAGAAATTCTGTATTTCCTAATCCAGGATCACCATCACAGCTCCAAACCCCCCGAGTTAAAAGAGAAATTAAATTCAAAGTGCTATGGGCCTACCCAAACCCTGAGAGGGGTTTTTTAAAACTCATTATCTCCTCATATGCATTATTGGACACATAATGAGAGCAAAACTGAGCATCTCCAGTGTGAGGAGCCACCAAACCCCTGGGAAAAACCCTCTGGTTTGGTGAGGATGCACCAACTTAGAGCAGAGGAGCTGCTTGGCCTCTTGGGATCCCCCCACATGAAATGGGGATGGCCAAGAGCAGCTCCCCCAGAGGGATCCTCCAAGCCCAAATCCCCATCTCAGCAAAGGCACCATTTACCTTCTCCTACCCTCGGGGACGGGGACGGGGACGCCGAAGCTGCCGAGCGCCGCGGGGTCGACTGCACGGATCCGGGTCCTCCCACATGGAAAACCTCCTCGGCAGCGGCTCCGGCGGGGCTCTGGGAGCTCGGCCCGCCGACCCCAAACAAATCATTCAGCAGGTCAGAGTTAGAGGGGGCAGCGCTGGGCTGCGAGGGAAAGCTCTTGCTCATGGGGCTGCCATCCAGGCCCAGCAGGTCCACGTCTTCAGGGGGAGGTGCTGCTGGAGGCTCTTGCTGCTTTTTGCTGTGTTTGGGTGTCCCGTGGGGCTTGTCACCGCTGGCATTACTGTGCTGACTGGAAAGGGACAAGAGTTCGTCATCTGACTGTTCGCTTTCCTCATGCACCAACGCTGCTCGATCCTCTGAGGTGGGGTGAGAGCTACTTTTGTCAGATTTCTGATCTAAATGATGATTGAAAATAAAATTAGGCAGCTGTTAGTTCGGTCATCACAAAGGTCCCGGAAAAATCAGCTTACAAGCAGAACAGAAAGCTACTGAGAATAGCACAGCAGCATTTGGCTGAGATAAAATCATTTTGCTTTTTAAAATTAAAGTTGGCAGATTTCTTCCCCAAAAAGGTTTTCCAGCCCTGGCACAGCTGCCCAGGGCAGTGCTGAGTCCCCATCCCTGGAGGGATTTCACAGCCCTGTGGATGTGGCACTTGGGGACGTGGTCAGTGGTGGCCTTGGCAGTGCTGGGTTGGACTCGATGACCTTAAAGGTCTTTTCCAACCTAAATGATCCCATGAGTCCTTTGCAAACATTAACCTACATTTTCTCATCAAGGCTTATTTATTTCAAGTTTTAACATGAAGGAGGCCTCGGGTGATGGGTGAAGGTAGAACCGTGTCAGTAATGGTCCCACAGAGCACAGTTTGAAGAGGATGTTGTAGGAAATGAACTGTCAGGGTGTGCCCAGCAACAGCTCTGGGATCTGATGGCAGAGACATCCTACAGTGGGATCCTTCAGCCTCACTCTGTGCTCCAGGCAGGGGGAAGAGGAGTTGTTTATGTTCTTTGAGGCAGATTGGACTCTGAAGACCAAGCCTTGCCTACCTTGCCAGCTGAGAGAGGAGAAGAATGCACTCTGCCCAACGTTCCTGATGTTATCCTGGGGGGAATCCGTGGCACCTCTACCTGCAGCACAGAGCACCAGAGAGGTGGATCAAGCAAAACCCAGCTCAGCATGAAGAAATCATGCACAGGGAATAAATCCTTGCAGCCCTTACCTGCCAAAGCAAGAGTGTCCTGGTGCTCCTGGTGGGAGGAGAAGAGAATGGAGGGATTGATGTCTTTTGTCGTGAAGTTCTCCCATGGGGGAGTTAATTCAGTTTGTCTGTCTGCAGACTGTATTTCTATGTCCAGTATAACATGAAAGAGCTGAGGATATTTGTCTGGAGAGTCACAGGCATCCAGCTCAGGCCTAAAGGGGACAAGAGGGGTCCAGTTTAAAAGGGAAGAATATTTCTGGAAAGCTATAAAAAGGCTTTCAGTATGTTCAGGCTTTTCATATTTCATCTGTGACTGTTCTCCCTCAGCCTTCATCAGGCTTTTATGCATCAGGTTTGATTAATGTTCAGCTTCAAACACTCACTTGGTGAATTTGAGAGTGGTTGTTCCCAGGGCTATGAATCCAGTATGAAATTGAATTTGGAATATTTGTGTGTTGGTCATCTGAAAAAAAACAACCAGAGAACACCAGACTGAACAAGGGCTTAAACACAGGAGTTATTAAGTCTACCCTCATCTTAACTGCTGCATAACTTCATTCATTCTGCTTGTTTCCTTCTCAATATTCCCAAATATTCCCAATATTTGCCTTAAACCCTGCTGCAGCCTCTGTACAGCAGAAAGCCTTCAGTAACAGGTCTTTTTTCCCTGCTTCTCTTTATTTCTGGGATCTACTCATCAGTTTTGCAGTGAAATGAAGCTGTTCCCACTGAATACACTGGAGCAACAGGTTTGTTTCCCAAACAACATAAAACCATTCCACTTGGAGTAGAGGCTTTAGGAAAGCAGCATCTACACAGCAAACAGCACCAAAAATGAACGGGGAAGAGGAAAATATTCACTGCCCACTCTGCAACTTGAATATTCAGGTTTCAAATACATCCTCAGGGGAATTCTGGAGATCCCATGTTTAGCCACCCCACAGTGCCCCCACAGGAGAAGTGAAACCAGCTCCTACTTTGGCTTGGAGGCGTCCCCCGATGGTCGATCTCATGTGGTACACAGAGACAACAACATCTCCGTGGACGGTGGCTCCCAGTGGGATCAGGACTTTCCCTTCCTGCACACGGTATTCT
The DNA here is from genome assembly GCA_013397815.1 of Aleadryas rufinucha. Lineage (NCBI taxonomy): Eukaryota > Metazoa > Chordata > Aves > Passeriformes > Aleadryas > Aleadryas rufinucha. The sequence continues at coordinate 56,412 of VZTH01017991.1, forward strand.
CTTGGAGGGGAAGAGGAGGAAAGCCGTGGTTAAGTTCCCTTTAAACCACATGTCCACAGAAAAGCTCTCACCTCTCTCAGACCCAGCAAGGAGAAGGAGCATTTTCAATGTTCTGCTTGGTTAAAACAAAAATATTCCACAGGGGGAACCAGCAGAGCACTGAGTGATTTCTAGGAAGGTATCCCAGCTCCTGACACCCTCAGATCCTGATGTCCATGCAGTTATCCCAGCTCCTGACACCCTCAGATCCTGTCTGTGCAGTTATCCCAGCTCCTGACAACCTCAGACTCCCTCTGGCCATTTATTTCCCCTCTAGGCACTAACTTCCAATGAAAATCTTCATTTATCAGGCAGCCTGGAATGCCTGCAGCACAGATATTCCACAGCAGAGTGGAAGCCTGGCTGCATCCAGCTCCTGAGGGGGTCCCAGGGACTCACTTCATCCTCTCGTACTCCTGGGAAGTGGTGAGGATCCTGGTCTCTCCGCTCAGGATGTCGCAGAAGGGCCGGCAGCCGTTGCGCTGCTTGTTGAAGCAGGGGACGGGGCTGAGGGTGACTGACTTGATCGTGAGTGGTTTGCAGTGGGGGATGACAGGTTTGTCTGCTATTAGGTCACAGATGTACCCTATGTACCTGCAGGCAGAGAAACCAGTGCTGAAATCTCCATTTCTTTCATTTCATACCCAAAATCTGCCTCGAAATCCAGGGACAGTGCTGTTCTTTCACTGGCCCAGGACTGGAGTTGCCATGTGCTCCAACATCCCTGCAGCTGGCACAGGATCTGCACTTCCAGCTCTGTTTCTGTAAGGATGCAGCTCACACAGGATAGGGATTCACCCAGGCCCTGCTAACCATGGCTTCAGCATGGGATGGTTGGGTTGGAAGGACCTTTAGCAGTCATCTAATCCAACCCTCTGCCATGAGCAGGGACGTCTCAATGGGATAATTCAGATTGGAAGATCTGAAGGTCACCTGCTCAGAGCAGGAGCAGCTTCTCCCAGAACCTTTAGCAGTCATCTAATCCAGCCCTCTGCCATGAGCAGGGACGTCTCAAATAATGGGATAATTCAGGTTGGAAGATCTGAAGGTCACCTGCTCAGAGCAGGAGGAGTTCTGAGTTCTCCTCTCAGAACTGGATAGGACAGCTCTATCTCAGAACTGGATTTTGTGCTGGGGGTGATACCCAGCCAAGGATCTCCAAGGAAAGAAATCCCACAGCTGCTCTGGACAAGCTGTTCCAGCACCTGATCCCCACTTCTCCACTTATTCCTGAGGAGCACAGTGGGATGTGGACACCTGTCTGAGCCTAGGGGCCAAAACACCCCTGACAGGGCTTTGGGCAGCTTTGAACAGAGCTCAGAGTGCTGAGCCAGGATACTGTACCTCCTGTGAGATGGCCACAGTACAATTCCAGGTCTCTTGGTGTTCAGCAGCTGCACAGCAGGGCCAGGATGAGAGAAGAGGTGACAGAAACAGAACATTGCACTGACCAGAACTGCTGAGGCTGCACGGCCGTCCTGGCAAGGAAAGGGGCACAGGGGAAACACTGTGAGTAACACAAACATCATTCACATTTCAGCTCTCCACTCCTCCTGAAATCACAGAATATCATTTAGCCAGAAAGAGCAGGATTGAGACCACAAGATGATGAGGAATTTTCAGTTCTGTGTCATTTGTTCAACGCTCAGTGGACAGCACTGGATCAAAGCTAAGATAAAATCCAGGCAGCAGCCAAAGCTGAGGGTGGTTTACACTTGTTTGGAGAGCCCACAAGGACATTTTGGCTGCAAATGTTGGTGTTTTGTGGCTGCTCCCCAGCTGTAATTTTATAATTATTTCAAACATAGGCCTGGAAGTGACCACAGGGGTCAGAGTGCACCCATCCTACAGCTGCAGGCAGCGCTCTAACAGAAATTTATCCTGGAAAAGGATAAACAAACAAAACAAAAAATCCAGCCCCAGGCTCCCTCACCCAAACACCTCCACAGCCCTCAACCTACAGTTTGCTCCTGATGGGGTTTTTTTAAAGTTGATTATGGGGGAAAGTTTGCTGAGTCACACTGATAGATCAAAAATGCAGAAAGAGCAGGAGAAAATCAATGTATTCCCCATGCCCTCAGTTCCTGGGAACATACAAGGTGATGAGTGTTATGGACCAAACAAAAAGAAACAGCTCTTCCAGAAGCTTCCACCAAAATGCAGGTCTGGAAACTCATGGCACAGGGATGGATGCCTGCTCAGTACTGCCACAGTGCTGCAGCACCCAGCTCATCTTCCCTGTGTCTGAGGGACAAAAGGTCCCACAACTCAAAAGGGGGAAGTAGGAAAGCTACTGGAAGGAAGAAGGAAGAAATAGGAAAGCTACTGCTTTAGCAGGGAGGGAGTCACACAAAAGTTATACAGAAGCATGGAATCATGGAATGGTTGGGGTTGGAAGGGACCTTAAAGCCCATCCAGTCCCCCCGTGCCATGGACAGGGACACCTTCCACTATCCCAAATTGCCCCAAGCCCCCTTGAACACTTCCAGGGATGGGGAATCCACAACTCCTCAGGGCCTCACCACTCTTGCTCCTTGCAGTTGTTTATTTCAGGCACCTTTTAGGCATTCCAGCCATTTTCTGTAGGGTTTTCTGTACTGGAGCTGATCCAGACCCCAAGAACCTGCTGACATGAGCAGGCTGTTTGCTTTTTTTCAAGTTTAGTCCCTGCCAATTGTTTCTGACAAGATCTCTCAGGTTCATATAAACTAAGTGGGTTTCTGCAGCCTTGATAGAAAGTGTTGGAAAGGACTCCCTATCCTTTACCACATTATCCTGATATCCATTGCTCAAAGGACAGCAAAGGAATTGGATTTTTTGAGTTAGATTTCCAGGACTGGAGGCATCAAGTGCATCCTCCTCTCTGTTTGAAGGGAATTTACGTGCTGGAGCCGCTGGCTGTGCTGTGCGAGGCAGAAATGCCAGACTCATAAGGGAGCTCTGTGCAATTTGGGATCAGTCATTTCCTCCTTTCCTCCCAGTTTCTGCTGATCAGGGCTGACAGCCTCCTGGTTTAATTTAGGCTCCAGGAGCAAAGCAGAACTCTGCTTTTGGGCATTGCTGTCAATGTGAAAGGTTGGATGGAGTAAATGAGGAGTGATCCAGGATCACCCCACCCTCACAGCGCCCAGCATCGCCCAGTGCTGAATAATCCCTCTGGGGGGTTCCCAGTTCAGCTGTGCTGGACAGAGGAGCAGAGGCAGCTGGGCTCCTTGAGCCAGGCCTGACAGCTCCTGATGGCAGGAAACTTCAGCAATCTCCATTTCACAGTTCAACAGAATTCCCAATTCTGTGTTTTCTGCCCAATTTCCATCCCCCTTCNTCCTCGCACACAGACCCCACACTGCACGAGCAGTGTGAGCTGGGACCCCTCAGCCCCGGGCTGGCTGCTGTGGGGTGCACTCACCATGCAGTGGATGACACAGACGTTTTTGGGGTTCTGCTGCAGCCAGTTGTGCATGTTCTTGCAGACAGCGTAGAGGTTGTGCAGGCTGGGCGCCTGCCGCACGGGCCAGCTGCACTCGGACACCTGCAGGGACAGCGCCCGACACAAAACCAGCTTTGGAGGGGCACTGAGCAAAGCCTGCTCTATGAATTCTCCCTGCCAAGGAGCCTACTCGTCCTTTACAACCCGGAGTTACGTGCTGGAAACCTACTCCGCCTCTCCTCGTGCGGAACTCCGCGCCGTGGCTCCCACGAGTTACGAGGAGGCAGACAGAAAAGCTTTCTCAATGAAATAACACCGGGCTGATGTGTTGTCCCTGAGTGCACATTTCTCAAAATTTACATTTCACGTCAGATTAGCTGGAGTGGCTCTTTCCCAACGCTGCAGCCTCACACTGATTTCTAAAGCCTTGGTACAACGTGTCCCTAAAAACTGCTCTGATTTGCACAGGGCACTGAGCATCTGTTGTTCTGAATCGTTCTGTGGCACAGGATTTCCAAGCCCTGTGTGACAGATATTAAAGTGATGAAAGGGAAAGTTCTGTTCTCAAAAAAAAAAAGAAAATAATCCTATCTGAGTTAAGTATGTTAATATATGAGGCAGAAAAATGAATGGCTCCTTAGAGCTGAAACCCTACAAATCCTAAAGTATGTCTGGTTCCTATTCCTCAATGTGCTGGTTCTGAGTCATCCCACTTCTCTCCAGCACAGTCCCAAGCAGCACATCAAATAGCCCTTGACAGACATCTCCCTTTCATCTGGTTTTAATTGAAATATCTTTTTTTTTAAAGGCATTTCTGGCCAGAAGAAATTTAAAGGAGAAATGTCCTGAGGCTTGTCCTCAGCTGAAGAATTGGTTCTCTCTCTCTCTCTCTCAGCTGCTGCTTAATGGGAACGGGGAAGGAAGGAGACGATTTGCCCAGNATCTCCATTTCACAGTTCGACAGAATTCCCAATTCTGTGTTTTCTGCCCAATTTCCATCCCCCTTTCAGTCTAAAGGCTGCGTTTTCTCCTGTGACTACTTAGAGTAAAATGCAAATCACAGAATCACAGATTGGTTTGGGTTGGGAGAACCTTAAAGCGCATCCAGTGCCACCCCCTGCCATGGGCAGGGACCCCTCCCACTGTCCCAGGCTGCTCCAAGCCCTGTCCAACCTGGCCTTGGACACTGCCAGGGATCCAGGGGCAGCCACAGCTTCTCTGTGCAAGTCACAGCAGGCTGACAACTCGGGTGAAAATCAAACCTCTCTGCAACTCATCACCTCTCCTAGAGAACGGCTTGGACCTCTCTTGCTTTGCATTCCTGCTTCTCGTTCAGTGCCAGCTCTTCCAGCTTAGCTTTGGGTGATGATGTCCTTTCCTCTGGGTCCATCCCATCCCATCCCATCCCATCCCATCCCATCCCATCCCA
>VZTH01017992.1:0-10809 GCA_013397815.1 Aleadryas rufinucha
AGAACTGGACACAGGATTTGGGGCGTGGCTTCACCAGTGCCCAGTAAGAGGGGGCAGTCACTGCCCTGGTCCTGCTGCCACACTATTGCTGATACAGGTGAGGTGCCATTGGCCCTCTTGGCCATGTGGGCACACCTGGGCTCATGCTCAGCTGCTGTTGAGCAGCTCCCCCAGGCTCTTTTCCCCATAGCAATTTTCCAGGCACTCTGTCCCAGCCTGTAACGCTGCCTTGGGTTGTTGGCAGGTTGTTGTCCTGACCCAAGTGCAGGACCCAGCACTTGGCCATGTTGAACCTCAGACAATTGGCTTTGCCCCATTGATCCAGGCTGTCCAGATTCCTCTGTAGAGCCTTCCTTTCCTCCAACCTATCAACATTCCTATCCAACTTGGTGTTCTTTGCAAACTGACTGAGGGGTCACTCAATTCCTTTGTTGAGATAGCTGATAACATTATTAAAAAGGATCAGCTCCAAATACTGAGCCTTGTGGAAGACCACCAGTGACCAGCCACCAGCAAGATTTAGCTCCGTTCACCACCATATTTTGGCCCTGGCCAACCAGACAGTTTTTACTCAGCAAACAGTGCACCTGTCCAAGCCATGAGCAGCCTGTTTCTCTAGGAGAATGCTGTGGGAAAAGCAGTCAAAAAGAGGTAAGTGATTCAAGGCACATATCTTAAAATACTTTTAGAGATGTAATAGTCCAGAACTCCTGTGTGAATGTATTGCCATCCCAATAAAACTACCTATTTAATGAGCTCAGTGCTTCTTAGCTAAAATCATTACAGACCTTTTTGTGCTGACAAGGTAGCTCAGAGCTGTGTCAACCTGCAACAGAATCAGCCCCAAAGCTTTTTCCTATTTTATTATTTGCTATTATAGCTCTTTCAACCCACAATGGCATCAACACCAATTATCTTCCCCATTTCATTATTTCCTACTTTATAATTTGAAATAGTAACAGCTGTGCATGTCACCTGAGAATGGCATGAACAGGATCCAGTTTGGTTTGCACTACTGGGTGAAAGAAAGGTGAACAGAAAGGTAGGTGTTAACTACTGTCTCCAGATTTTAGACTGTTCCTACTTGACACTTATGACCTAATTCCTTTATTGATGACACTAACTCAAAGTGAGTGACCAGGGATCTCAGTGCGATCAGAACAGTTGCACACAATATTGGAATGTGCAGCTACTCAAGTGATTTTTGCTGTCCAAAAGACAGGTTAAGGCACCTACCACATACTTTTAAGCATCATCCATCTTGATCTGCAGAGGAAAGGTCTGCAAGTTGTAAATGTTTCTCTACAGATTATTTTTAAGCTGTGCATTGATTAAAACAAAACTATGGATTCACCAAAATACTTGCTTATATCTGGAAACAGATCTCATTATATTAATTCAGATATCTGTATGTTGTGACTTTTAGGAAAAACAATTTGAAATAGTATTCTGGAATTTTTGTAGGAGTTGTGTTTTAATTTTTCCTTTTAAAAATAACCTCAGGAAGATGGTGGCTTTTTCCTGTTTGGATTTATCCAATGCAGTGTAATTTTGTGTTTACAACTTGCGTGAGATCTCAGCCACAGAATTATGGAATTGTTTGGGTTGAAAGGGACCATAAAGGTCATCGAGTTCCAACCCCTCTGCAGTGGGCAGGAATACCTCCCACTAGACCACATGGCTCAAACTCCTGTCCAGCCTGGGCTTGAACACTTCCAGGGATGAATGCACAAGAAGTGCACTGGACTCCTTGTTCTCCTCTCTTCTACTGACCAGAGTAGAAGTGTCAGTGTCCAAGTCCTGTAGATAAGCCAAAGCCTAAGACGATGACAGCCAATTGTACAAGACCTTACTGATGAGTGTCACGACTTTACACAAGTCAGAAAAAATGTGTAGAGAGAAGCCCTATGCTCATTTTCCTTCTGTAAAGCAAAAAGAAGTCTTTTGATCACATGCACCTTTTCCTAGAGTAGCCTGTTCATATTTAGTTGTGGTCTTCAAAGGAGAGACAAGATTGAGCAGCTGCTTGGGACATATACAACCCTGACCGTTCACTGGTGGAAGCACATCATTCATGACAGGATTGTCATTACTGTGGGGGTGGTGAGGCACCAGAACAGGTTACCCAGAGATGTTGTGGACGCCCTGTTCATGAAAGTGTTCAAGATCAGGTTGGATGGCGTTTTGAGCAATCTGGTCTAAGGGAAGGAGGACTTGGAACCAGATCATTTTTAAAGTCCCTTTTAACCCAAACCAATTCTATGATCATGGGCTTGCCCTTCACTTCATTACTTACATGATTGCCGGTTCCCATTTTTTCTCTTATCTGCTTTCAGAGTTTGTATTTCAAGGAGATGCTTGAAAAGGTGGATACCTTCCAATACCAAAGGCATTGGAACCCAATGCCTTTCAGCCATGAAGGGCTGCTTCCTCTCAATCTCTTCCTAAACCACTTCAAGCCAGTAAATACAAAATTTTGGACCTATATCTCCTGTAATTTCCTGAGCTGCTGTCTGTTTCTTGATTCCATTGTCTCTTGCTTATTACTGTTCTGCTCCTTATTACTGTTCTGCTGACTCCTGTACTGAACTTACTCTAAAATGCAGATGGAATGATTCAGGTATTTTCCAGATAATTAAAAATGGTCAAATTCATTAAAAAAAGAAAAACAAACAAAAATCCATCACCGACAGCAAACTAACAAAACAAACAAACAAAAACCCAAAACAAAAACAAAACCCAAAAAACAAACCAGAAAGCCCCAAACCCAAAGAAACAAAAGAACCTAACAAATAAAAAACCCCACCAAACCAAAGAAAACAAAATCATAAGTGTTGAGACATTTTATGTTCCATCCATCCAAGCATCCTTCTCTTCTGTAACTCCCCAGTGATTTCAGGAAACAGCTAAAATACTTTCCCATCTGCTTCTGAAATGCCTAGAGATCATCTTTCACACTTTCTTCTCTACTTTCCTATTGCTCAACTGTTTTCTTTTCTCTCCTTTTAACAGAGAGCTGGAGGTTAGACTGAAATGCACCTTATATTTCATTGTGCTAATAGTCCAACCCACACACTGTCAAGCAGCAGAGATGTACTCTGAAATATGTGTCCTTCCAAAATAGAACTGACCCTGAATAAAGCTGCTAATTCCCTTTTTATATACTCTATAAGTCCTAATCAATCAAATGTCATCATTGCATCATTAAAAAATGAGATACAATATCTTTGAAGTCTGAAGGAAAAAAGAGACAGGTTAAAATCACAAACTGTAGCTGTAATTTATGACTTAATTAAACTCTGCATCGATATCCTTATCTGACAACACTTTTTTTTCCTCTTAAATTGTCTCAGTGGGAACGAACCACAAGGGGTATGTTTATCCGAATCTCAAGAGGCAATATCAAATCAGATAGGAAATGGGAACAGATGTATTGAAGATTTCTAATGTTCTCAATTCCTTCTTTCTCTTTTCATCATCTTTGCAAGATGACATCTATCCCAAAGTTGTAGAGAGTTTTGAAAAAATGTCATGCAAGGAGAAAAATTATTGTTTTTATTTTCTGTAAAATGAAAGAATTATTACATAAGTCATCATGTTTCCTTGTATAATTTGGAATATATGTTTTTGATAGGAAAGAGTTTTTGCCTTACAGAAAGAGGTGTCCATATTATACAATAGTCCAAGATGCAGATTTGACACTGCAGCATTGGGCCCCTGCAAAAGTGAAATCCTATACAAATGAATTATCCAGTTATGTATATAATTTTAGATTGGATATATATATATATGCACACATAGAGAGAGAGATATTAAGGTTATAACTGTTTTTAAGTTTAATTTTGTTTCTTGCTCCAAAAAACAATGACAAGAAATTGTACTTTGAATAAAAAAGTAGTCTTTTTGCCTATGATTACTTTAAGGGCAGACTCACTTAGCTAATCTTAACATGACAGATAACTTAAGTAGTAAAGAATTGCGCAAATTAATTTTTAGTGGTTTAAAGAATATGAAATGAAAAATGTCTTCATCCCAAATTAAAAAAAAAAAATCTTGTGCTGTGTCAGTAGACATTGGTTTTAAATTACTAGAACTTTGGCTTTGTGTGTCTATATATCTTAGCCATTTTTACTCATATATGTTTTTATTTAGGACTTCTTTTGCCTGTGGAATACCTTACACAAGTACAAAATATTAATACTGCAATTATGGCAGCAAAGCTTTATGTTCACATAGAAATTTAAAAATGTATGCCCATTCTTTTCTTTGCTGTTATTGTAATTAATACAGAGAGCACTCCAGAATCCATGTCCTCCAGAGAAAGGCCTTCTCTTGAGTTAAGAATACTATGTGGTTTTTTATCTGGAGAATAAAAAGGAGGTTTGCATGAACTGGCCCACAAACAGTAATTTTTAATCCAGTGCAAGATGGATCAAGCAGAATGCTGCCATAAATTTATCAAAGCTCTTACTTCCAAAAGGTAACACACAAAAATAACCATTAGCCAAAACATGTTCCAAGCAATGCATTTCATTAACCATTGTGTATTTCTTAGTATTAACCTGATGTTAATATTTTATTTTAATTATTATAAAAAAAAGGGAAATGTCTAAGGATACTAGGTGCGGGTTTGATGGATTTGGTATGGATTTTTTGACAATATACAGAAATACAGAAAAAATGTGTTGGTTATGTTAAGTATTGGAATGTATTTATGTTTTGGAATCTGACTTTATTATGCTATAGAAATAATAAAAAAATAAAACCACGGAAAATCTGATATGATTAAATGAAATAGACCACAGAATGGCCTGGGTTGGAAGGGATATTGCAGATCATCTAATTCCAACCCCTCTACCATGGGCAGGGACACCTACCACAAGACCAGGTTGATCAAACCCCATCCAACCTGGCCTTGAACACTTCCAAAGATGGGGCAGCCACAGCTTCTCTGTGAAACCTCATAAGGCAGCCTTTTAGCCACATCTGCAAATACTCTTACACAGCTCTTATACAGACTTTTATAAGATTCTTTTAATGCTGTTTTTCTGGGTTTTAGTTTTGTATTTTAGGAAGAGAAGCAGTGTGAAGCCTAAAGTGGTCATTTTGCAGCTGTGTCTTCCAGGCACTATCTTCCTGATCTCCCCCAGATAATTGGGCTTTGGCTGCCTTCTCACATGATCATGCTCTTTATTTGCAGGGTGGGGGAAAGGAGCAAATAAGGATATGAAGGAGCAGATTAAGTCATGGGTCTTAAGTTTTTGAAAAAAGTTTCTGGGGGTTGACTGAGGTTATTCACCAAAAGTCTTTCATGTAGCGGTTGAAGAATAGCAAACAAGAATGCTGGAGCTGCGAATGGTATCATGGAAGGGCATTACCTTATAGCAGATGCTGGCTAAAATCGGGAAGAGAAGGAAATGTCTAAAAAATACAAAAACTGACAAAGCTGCAAAGCTATTCAGACCTTAAAACAGAGAAACTAATGAAAGCATCACCAGGAGGTTTCCTTTTGCATGACCATGGAGCTTCGTTGATCTGACATTTGCCTTTCAATTTTGCTGTAAAACGTAACTGAAGGATTGTGTATTTAACCTTGTTTTGGGGTACTGCAGAATGTGTGAGAATTTACTGCATTATTCAAAACACATAAAGGGAGCACCAGGGAATAAAATATTTCAATTCAATTCCATAAACAAAAACCCACAAGAGAAATGTCTTCATTAGAAAGAAGTGAAAAGATTTTATCAACTTCTGATACATGTAACGTAATTGCTTGCAGAAGTTTGCAAAAAGCATCTCAATGCCAACTCAACATTCTTTCAACTGGGAATAGAAAAAAAGAAAACAAAATAAATTTTCATGAGAGACACCTCCCCAAAACACTTGCCTTTCTTGGCTGGTACTACATCTTAAAAATTCAATGTATTTCTTCAAATGTTGCCAGCATTTGAAATCTAGCAATTTTGTTTGTTTGCTTGCTTCATTTCTTTTCTCTCTCTGGTCTTCCAAGTAATTTTACCCTGTTTTCTTATTTTTCTCCCTCAAAAGCATTATGTCTAAATTCCCTTGTTCTGTTAAACTGTTTCAATACCTGCAAAATCCATCTGCTTCAGATGTTTTTCTACTACACTAGAGGGTGAAAATTAAAATAACTTAATGACTCACTGCCTGTAAAATTACTTTCATTTTATCATGAATTTTAGTTCAGTCCCATAGTGAGTACAGATCCAGTGCAAGCTTTGTGTTTTGTGCTCTGAATTTGGGATTTCAACTAAATTAAAGCCACCCTCTTAGTCAGAAACTGTGTATTAATCTGCAGGAAGATTCATTCTCGGAACATAATACACTACTGATCACATGGAAAATTCTAGTGCTTGGTAACTCCACCTCACAACTGAAAAAGAGATTCAAAATTTGTACAAGGCTTACAGGGCTTTTAAAACTAAATTATGGAAGTAGGGTGTTTTGGGTAAAGGTTTTGTGCTACTTCTTTTTCCTTATACTCATTAAGAGTTTTTTGGTTATTGCATTAACAGACCTTGGGAATTTACATGTAACTATAAATGTAGGAGATACATGGATTTAGGAACAGACCAGAATAATGCTTTAATTCTGTAAATTTTGTCCATATTTAACTCAAGGAGGCATCAGCTGAACCAATGTATTTGAATAGAAGTAGTTTGTTTACATACAAAGCATCATATTTTCAAATCACTCACGTTTTATCCTCCTTTTTTGGGTTTTAAATAAAGCTGTATTGGAAAAAAAAAATTGACTTCTTATATACAGAACACTGAACTGCTCCTTCCTAATATTTGGGTTTACCTTTAAAGTACAGAATATTTTCTTGAAATATGCAATATGTTGAAAGACAAGATGACCTGAGCCTCACAAATTACTCCTTTAGAAACTGAACAAGAGTGTATTATACCACGGAATCAGTTTTGGCAATAGGTTTTACAAAGTTCCTCCTTGTTTTGTCCACCTCTTTTTGGCAAGATATTTTAAATGTCTCACTTATTAAATGACGAAGAATAAAAACAAGCCCAAACCAACCAACCAAACAGAAAAAAAAAAAAAATCCAACAAAACAACCCCAGATATCTCTGGATTTGCAAAGAAGTACCTGAATACACGTTTTTATTTGGAGTAAGATTTTTTTCCTTCCCATACTCAAATTTCATTTCCTGATTCATTCTGCATGAAGTCAATCTATTCATTGCATAAATTGAACATACTGCATAATGAGACAATAACTGTGTTTGATTATAGATGTTCAGATGAAAATTGTTTAATATTAAAGCACTGCTTTTTATCTGACTTTGCAATAGGATACTTTTTGTTTCAATGTACTGTATCTAAAATAACATTAATAGCCATTTTCCTCCTATTTCTTCAGTAAGATGAAGCCAGCTGTGCTTTTCAATCTAATGATGCAGATCTTTATGTGAATCATTAATAAAAATTGTCATTGTTGCAAGGTTTCTTTTTCACCTGGCTTTAGCAAGTGAAGAAGCAGCATTTTCTCAGCTCCTACAGCTCCAGCCAAACAGACCAGTACAAATGAAACTGCTCCTGTAAACATCCAAGTAAAAAATGCTTAAGGCTTGATTGGGACAGAAAAAAAAAGGAAAATTGTGACTCTCAAGCTCACCAAGTTGATAAATTCAACTAATTGACTTCTGTGTCTGTTGAAACTGCTATTCACAGTAGTTATAGCAAATTGCAATAAGGATGGCTACAGTCAGGATGTATTGACTGAATTTGTATGGAAACCTGAAGGACAAGTAAGTAAAGGTCTGTGTTGCTACTGTAGCCTTTCGTACTGTATGAACATGAATTTCTGACATTTAGATTATCTAAAGATTTTAGTCTCAACTTCAATTTGAAGAGAATCCTGATTATTCAGACATGAATTTCCTTCTTATGAGTGCAGCTACACAGATGAATAAGAAAAGAAATTGGTGAATATAAGGATTTTCAAAGGGTCTTTTTTCTTGCCAGGTAGTATTAATAAATAGGGCAAATACCAAATGGTAAGGAGGAGAGTATTGAATGACATTTTTAGGACTGTGGAGGCAGGTTAAACACTCTCCTCTGAAGAGTTTTGATGAGAAAACTGCAATTCATTATAATACATAAACAAATAAATAAAAAAGCAAAAGAATCAAAACAAAACAACCTCCCCCAACCAAAGTAATAACTTTCTGAATCAGTGTCTGTAAGAAGAGAAGATTTCATTTTTAGTACAGCATTTTGAAGACATAGAGCTCTCAGTTAAGATAAGCATTCTAAGGAAGCATTTAGGTAAGGATATTAGCAGAAGCAGAGAGGGCAGAAGTTGTGAGAGCAGTCACATCCAGAAGAAGTACAATTTTTAGCATCAGTACCTAGAAAACACACCGGTTAGAAGAACCTTGAAATGGTCTTATTTCACAAGCATCTTCAGAAGTGTACAAGAATGTCAATGGTAATCCTAAGCAGATGTGGAAATCAAATTTTTTTACTCTGTGGAGCCTTTTGAGATTTGTCCAGTTATTTTCCTTATGTTTTTTCCATTTTATTATTAATTGAGAGACCTATTTAGTCAGTCCAGCAAGATCTGGGAATTTCTCTTGCTGATTTTATTGAGTTAACATTTTTTCATGTTGTTGCTATTGTTTCCTTAACATTTTTCACTCTCCTGAAACCCTTTGAGATGCCATTTACAGGGAATTCCTGAATTCTGCTCTAGTCAATGATATTCAAACATGGTCACCAGCACCCACTGTGTTGTTAATATTCATTTCCTTCATTCAAATGTATTATTTACAATGTTTTTGATTCTGCTGCAGATTGTTATACTTTCTGCATCTGTGCTGAACAGTTACAGAGATAAAGTATGCAACCTTGGCATACATCTCTCTTGATGTTGCACTCTTTAGCAGCTTCACAATCTGTTTGTATTGCTACTTTCTCCCCAAGTACTCATTTTTTTCATTATCTGCATATTTCATGTCACCATTAAGCATTCAGAAATATGTATTAATCTGACATATTGGGTTTCATCAACAGTCTTTTCAAAATCAACAAAACATTAATGAGCTTTTCCTTGAACTTCTAGTGCATACATATACCATCATTTTGTTTCTCATGCCTAATTCTATGTAGAATCCAAATATATATCTTAATGCTTGTCTCACAGTCTTGATAAATACATGTGAAGAGGAGTTTTAGCCATCCATTTTTTTTAGTAAATTTTATAGTTCAAAGGTTTTTATAGTCTTTGGTGAAGGAATAAAAACCAGTTATTTGAATAAGTTTGTATATTTATCTTTCAAAGTTTACTCTGAAGGAGTGAAATTCTTCAAATTTTTAATAACATCCTGCCAAAATATTCTTTTTTGCTTGATAGGATCCAGCTTCTGCCTAGGTGCCATTTTGTAAGGATGAGAGTTTCACATCTGTAGCTTTTTGTTCAGATTTATAAGAATTCCAAAAATCATTCAGATATTGGCTATTCATGTAATAGCTCTTCATTTCGATAGTTGCATGGGCACAGAGCCCTCATTTATGTCATTAAAGGATGAGTTATAATCAAATATTTCAATATTTTTTATTTTACTCTCCCCTTGTGCCTAAGCCGCTATTGGATGCTACAAACTATTGATAATTGATGACAGTCAGTGTGGACATCAAGACTACAGGCAGCTTAAGGGTCAAAGTCACCTTCTGACATCAATCTCTCCAAATAATGGGCACTACTTTTCTGGACAAAATGAGCTTGATGAGTGTGATGGTACTTCACTTTAAATTGATGCATGCTGGATTAGCTACTTTAAATGAAATTATTTGGTGCCAGAGTCTCTGTGTCTCATGACATGAAATGATCATTGTGGTCATTGCTTTATACAGCTTGTGAAGCAGAGTGGTTTGGGTCATGCTCGCAGGTTCCTGAAGGTATTTATTACATGAGCCACAGTTTAATATGAGGACAGGCTATCAGGATATCTGAAATAACGGGTATCTTCGGAATGAGCAGCCTTCTGGGACCCAAAACTCATTGTGAGTTTTCATGTTTCACTTTTCCAGTGATGTCAGAGACTGAAATGGTTCATGCTTTAAACATTGTTTTGAAGGAGTTTTGCCCATTATAGCAAAATCTGAATAAAGAAGCTGCAACCACAGAAGCCCACCCCTCCTTGGAGATGCCTGACTGGAACTTTGGACTGTTAAGATAAGATGAAGGGAACACTACTGTTCAGTTTTCTTAGGCTATGGGAGAAGAAGGCATCCCCAAGACAGCCAAACCCAGCAGCTGCGCTGAGAATCATCCCTGGCTGGGTTTGGGCTGGGGGAGACCACACCCCAGAGAGGCCAGGTTTACACAGAATTCCCCCCCAGCCTAGGGGAGAGGAGGAGGTTTCGGGTGTGTGGTGTAATCTCTGGTCAGAGGCAGTGAACACCCATCCTCCCTTACACAAACCAGCCCAGCTGTGGAACCCCCAGCCCTGGGACAGCCACATCCATGGGACATTCACATGAGAGGCAGCTGAGGGGGCGTCATAATCCATCAAAGACCCCGCAGAGTGCTCCCCAGACTAATTCCTGTGCAAGAACTGCACCACAGGACTGCATGTGATGCAAAGTGATGCAACAGATCCTGACTCTGTTGCAAGAGACACTGACAAACTTGCCCCACATCTGAAGGGAGGTACCTGGATATTCCCACCTGGCCTGAGTGTATATTAATCCATTGGATTTTATGTTTTTCAAAAAAAAAAAGAATCTTCACCACCAAGAAGACCAGCTGGAGAGGATCAACAGGAC
>VZTH01017992.1:12386-31624 GCA_013397815.1 Aleadryas rufinucha
GGGACATTCACATGAGAGGCAGCTGAGGGGGAGTCATAATCCATCAAAGACCCCGCAGAGTGCTCCCCAGGCTTATTCCTGTGCAAGAACTGCACCACAGGACTGCATGTGATGCAAAGTGATGCAACAGATCCTGACTCTGTTGCAAGAGACACTGACAAACTTGCCCCACATCTGAAGGGAGGTACCTGGATATTCCCACCTGGCCTGAGTGTATATTAATCCATTGGATTTTATGTTTTTCAAAAAAAAAAAGAATCTTCACCACCAAGAAGACCAGCTGGAGAGGATCAACAGGACTCCAGTGGGATCCATGGAGTGGTGATACTTCCTTTAATCTGTCTTTCTGTTCCCCCACCTTTTTTCTATTTCTTTCTCTTCCCTTTTCTCTCTTTTCCTCTCTCTCTCTCATATTTACTATCAAATAAAACCCGTACTATTGACTTTGGCATATGGTCTCACTTGCACCTAAACTCGGGCAGAGGCATTTCTAAGAACTTTAAAAACAGGACTGTGACAAGTGAGAATAGCTTTTGCTCTGTTCCTTTTATTTTCTGTTAGGCTTAAGCCAAAAAGAATAAACTGTTTTCCTAGGCACAGTGTTAGAGTGAAAACACCAAAATATGGGTATGAGTATTGTGCAGACTGCACAGTAGCAAGTGTACCTGAACTGTTCCAGCCTAGCAAGCTCAAGCCTCAGAAACAAAACATCTGGAGGTGACAATAACCAGAGGTTACTCTGCCTCATCAGGCTTTGTGGTCTGCAATGCAGATATATCTACACTCTTCTTTTCCCCACTATGAATGTCTCATGTGCTAGGATCCATCTCAAAGCTGGATGAGGAAATAGTGTTGACACATACCTGTATGAAAAAGTACAACCAGAAATTTGCACTCTCTCTGTTTGGTTCCTGTTGCAGCCTTCTGGCTCCATGGTGCAAAACCCTGAAATTTCTGCAGAAAGTCAGCCTGGAATTATTACAGTATTGAGCTTATTTAAAAATAGAAAAACAAAGGTACTCAATTTTATATTTTTTTTGCTAATATGCTTAGAGAATCAGAGAGGAGGTAAGAGGAAAGTGGACCAGGGAAAGAGGAAAGGGACATCTTTCCTAGGAACTGCTCTGTGCCAGGGCCAAACTGATGACAGCAGGCCTGAACCAGTTTCTGCCACAGCTGCTATTGTTCCTAGTGGGAAAAAAAAGATTCAGAAGTCACTGCAGATACTAGGAAAATAGGGAAGGCCAGGGCAGAAGTGGGAGAAGAGAACAGGGAAGAGACAGTGCCAAGTGTCACAGGTGAGACAGAGTAAATGACAGACCGGAGTTGATCTGGATACTGGAGCTTACTTAAGAGAAGGGCAATGAGACATTTTTTACCCAGCATGATTACCTCACCCATTCACAGTCACACCCTCCCCTGCAGCTCTGTGCTCCTTAGGTCTCACCATCCCTTCCCTGTGGGAGGTCCCACCTGGCCCAGGAAGGTCTCTAGAAAACTGGGTTGGCTCCCTCTGTGCTGTTGCTCATCCTTACCCATCACCGCTGTTTCTTCTCAAGGTCCCCAAGAAACTCATTTTTTTGGTCTTCTTACAGCTCCCTGATCTCCAGGATCCCCCCTCACTTCCAGGATCTCTCCTCCAGCAAGATCTTCACCGTTTCAGGATCATCTTTCCAAGACCAGTTTTTATAGGAACCCTTTTCAGCACAAGTCCTTTCCAAATCCTCAGTTCTCCTGTTTTCCTCATTTCATGAATCTGTATGCTGAAACACAACACATGATCAGCCTCTTAATTAGTGGTTTTATTTTATATTTCTTTATTAATTTGAGGATTTGGGGCAGGCCACTTTTGTTTAGTCCATATGCTGACAAAATTTTCAATGGATATAGGCTTTATTGATGCCAGCAGGTAGTGGATTTGTGCTTGAGAATTCAAGAATTCAATTTGGTGCATATCTAAGTTGGTTTTACAACCATGAAAGCAGGTAAAAAATCGTTTTGGTAAGAGGAAACAAAAAATTTCCTGAAAATATGCCTGAAAATAATAGTAAAAGAAAAAAAAAATGACATGCTTAAGTACACTGTGATGGATCTTGCCATTCTACAGCATTATCATACACTATGCCAGTGATGATCATACACTATCCCAATGATGCAGCATTGCAATTGGGAAATATTTTCAAAACTTTGTTCACTTTGGTGGGAGGTTGTGTGGGTAAAGAAAATACAGCAAAAGAGAAGAAAAAGAGCTGAAGAAATTTGGTGAACTCTAGCTCAGAATGTCAAGTAAGCCCTCTTTATTATCTGTCCCACATACCTTTCGCTTAGACATATGTCTAGACTGCATCTCTCATAGCTGCTGACAAGCTTGTGGAATCCCATTAACTTTTCAGGACCACTGACATCTGTAGCTTAGTTCTCAACATTGCCAAGCATTTGCAAAATAGTAAAAATTCTGCAGACTAAAAATTTCAGAAAAAAATGCATTAAACAGTCTCTTTCTCTCTCTCTCTCACTATCAGCTTTAGTCTTTCATAAACCTTTAAAAACCAAAGTGCAGTTTTTTTCAAGTGGAGTTGTCATCACTACAGAAGACTCCAAAAAATCTTTGGTATTCCTGGTGTATTAGCCTGACCTTAATAATGAACGGATCCTTCCTTTTCATCTGAGTCTCTCAAAAAGTTTTGTGTCACTAGTATATTCCCTCCTTGTGCCATGGCAAGATGCCAAACCAAGAATCATGGAATCAGAACGATTTGGACTGGAAGACACCTTAAAGATCATATTGTTACACACCCCTGCCATGGGCAGGGACAACTTCCACTAGAACAGATTGCTCAGAACCCCATCCAGCCTGGCCTTGAACACTTCCAGGGATGCAGCAGCCACAGCTTCTCTGGGCAACCTGTTGCAGTGCCTCACCACCCTCACAGCAAAGAATTTATTCCTAATATCTAGTCTATATATACCTCTTTTAGTTTAAAACCATTTCCCCTTTCATTACCACTACATATCCCTGTGTAAATTCCTTCTCCAGCTCTCTTGTAGAGGCACTGGACGATGCTCTAAAGTCTTCCCAGAGCCTTCTCCTCTCTGACATGAACAATCCCAACTTTTTCAGCCTGTTCTTGTAGGAAAGGTGCTCCAGCTTTTTTATCATTTCACCTCTGAAAGAATTTCAGATTTTTTACTAAGTTTTAGTACTTCAAATAACATTTGGAAGTGTAAAAATTGTGAAGAAAAAGAAGTAATTAAAAGTGTGAATTTTATGTATTGTATAGGTTTACTAGTGCTCATGAGCACTAAATTGTCTGTTAGGTTCCAGTCAGTGCCATGAGCCCTTTGGTTATAATAGTTCTTTGGTCTGACTATGATACAGGATTTATTCTTGATTGAAACCCAGATAAAACTTTCTGAGCTTCCTAAAATTATGTTTTGGACTAATGTCCTGCTGCCTTCAGCTCTCTGATTCAGATTTCAATCTGAGAACTAACTCTTGCCAAGTAAAAAGAAGAGAATGCTCTACACTTATAGTTTGATACTTCAGAACAAATGGAAATAGCAAAATTGTTATCAGTCAAAACTAAACCTTTGGTGTGTCTGTTCTTCATCACAGACAGACTCAGCTGACTTCTGAAACACACATATGTGCATGAACATGCACATTCTCAGCTTAAAAATAATCTTTAGAGAAAAAAACCCAGACATTGCTGGGACAGAGAACTCTATTCATGATATATTTCACTCTTTTGCTTGAATGGTTGTTATTTTTTTAATCCACCTGAAGAAAAAAGAGCTTGACTGAAACAGGACTTCTACCAGAATGACAGTAGCTAGAGAATTATCTTTTGGAGCTGTATTTTTCTTCTTCATGAAGGGGTGAGAGAACAAAAATAAAATTTAAAAAACCCACGAAAACTGAAGCCTCAATCAAGTAAGACCCATCCATCTTTTTTTTCCCTCATACAGGAAATCCTCCATTTTCCAGCAATGATCCTTGTCCTTGTAATTTTTTTATGGCTCACCTGTCTTGCCTGTCATTGCACAGTTCTTGTGCTTGGCTTCATTTCTCTTCTTTACCACGTTTCCACTTGGCTACCACTATGGCATCAAATTCTGTGCTTCTCCTTCCAGTTAAATATGGTGTTTGAAAATGCACAACTGTGAAGGTGGACCACAGTACAAATATTCTTAGAACAAGCTGTAACACCTAGAGGGCTTTAAGTCAGAATATTTGCCACTGTCTATTTATGGGTTTTGCTAAATGGCTGACAATATCAGCATACACTGTAATATTCTCTGATTCTCTCCCTGTGACTTTTGATAAGTGTTGTTGTAACTGGCATTTTGCCGGCACATTCATGAATTTGTCCATTTTTCCTCAGAGTATGCCTTCCTTCCTTCTCTAAGCAAGGATAAACTGCACTTTTGGAAAAGATCTTATATAACTTACTCTTAGATTTATACCTTAATTGTAAATAATCCTACAAGAACTGCTAATGAAAGAAATTGAGTCTAGCAAATGTTTTTAGGGTACGATTTATTGAAACATTTAATTTGTTTAAATTCTGAGATAAGGAGGCAAATACCTTCCCTGTCAGACACAGTCTGTGTGAAAATATTTTTCTGTAGAACTTGGTCTCCCAATTATAAAATAGTAAAAGTAGTTGAATACCCCAATATAAATATATATATGAGACCTAGTGGGGGTCAAATATGAGAGTATCTTTCTGTACCTTCTGACTGAAGTACAAGTTAGTGTTTTCTGTTTATCATTAGGGTTTCAAAGACATTATAGTCTTTCTAAGTACAAGAATACATTTTTAAAAATACGAAAAAAATTTTTTCTATGATGGCTCTGGGAAAAGAAAGCTCAAGTGCCCATTTTAGACACATTTCTATAATGAGGAAAACAGAAATGAAGCTAATATACCCTTAGTATCACTATAATTCCCTCTTTGCATTACCCTTAATTCACTTTTAAGCACATATTAAGTGAAAATCTTAATATGTGTATACCTTTGACTAGGGAGACTGGACTCAAGAATTGGGTGCACCTACATTTTCCTTTATGTGTGTGAATTTATAGATCTCAGATTATACTCAAGTAGGACATTTTTGAAATTGTCAGAAGAAATATCCGTGAAAATTTCGTCAGCATGCTACTCAAGTCAGCATATGACACCATGTCTGGCAGGTAAGTCATTTACCATCCTGATTCTATGGCACATTAATCACATTCTTTCCTTTCCACCACAGTTAGTAATATTCAAAACTGCTAGTACAGGCTCATAATTATTATGGTTCTGATAACAGTTAACAAGTGTACAGCAAGTCTGGTGATACATAATTAACAAATCTTCGTCCACTTAATTAGCTTTCCCTCCATGTGCCCTTTGCATAGTGTGCAGCATTATTTTGATTTTTGGGGATATATGTAATTTTTTGAGAGTGAAAAGGGTGTGATGTCTCAAAGCTATTTTTACATTACTCATTCAGTAGTAGAAGAAATCTGCCAATGAGTTGTGACTTTCCCAGTTGGATGGTGACTCTGCTCCCTCACAAGAAGCTGCAGGCACATTGTGAATTGCTGTGGTGTGGCACATGGTCTGCTTTACTTACTGGGGGTCTTCCTGAGCTGGAATTGTGCTGCAGTACCCAGAAATAACCCAGCTGTCTTTATGTGCTGCCTTGCAGAAAAGGTGATGGCTTCAGGGCATAAATTATCTAATACGTGACTTTTCAGATTTAACTGCCTCAAATCTAGCCTCTTGGAAGCACAGTCTCTTCCTCCAAGGAAGCAGTCCTTCTGTCTAACTACTGAATGTGCTGGTGTCTCTCTGAAGTTTTTTTTTCCAAGGGCTAGTTATATCATAGAACTATAGGGAGTTTCTTAATGATGTCCTTAGACCAGGCACCAGGGAGGCAGCAAACTTCCCTAACAGGAGGGACTGTCTGGCCTGTTGGATGCTCTGTTTTGCTCACAAGGGAGTCACACACAATTATAACCTGTCTTTTCTTCCTTGTGGAGGTGATTGTGATACGCAGAGTGACCTTTTCTGACCGTGACAACAACTCTGGTGTAGATGGACCAACATCTACAGCATCCATTGACTGTCTCTCCACATCCACAGCACCTGTTGTACCTGGTACATACCAGGTGTGCAGTTTTTGTCACCACAATATAAGAAAGATATTAATCTATTAGAGAGTGTCCAAAGGAGGGCTGCAAAGATGGTGAAGGGCCTTGAGGGGAAGTCTTATGAGGAGCATCTGAAGTCACTTGGTCTGTTCAGCCTGGAGAAAAGAAGAGTGAGGGGAGACCTCATTGCAATTACAATTTGCTTGTGAGGGGAACAGGAGGGGCAGGCACTGATCTCTTCTTTCTGGTGAACAGTGACAGGACCCAAGGGAATGGCCTGAAGTTGTGTCAGGGGAGGTTTAGGCTGGATATCAGGAAAAGGTTCTTCACCCAGGCGGTGGCTGACCACTGGAGCAGGCTCCCTGGGGAATGGCCACAGCACCAGCCTGACAGAGTTCAGGAAGGGTTTGGACAATGGTCTCAGGCACATGGTGGGATTCTTGGGTTGTCCTGTGCAGGATCAGGTGTTGGACTTTGAGGATCCTTGTGGGTCCCTTCCAACTCAGCTTATTCTGTGATTTTGTGATTCCTGGCCTATACTGTGGCACCTGTCAAGGCAAGGTCGGCCAAGAGGGGCTTTGCCTGCCACCCTGGGCATAGACTTGCCCTCATCCACATGTTTCCTTTAAGCTAATTCTACCCACCTGTTGGGGCAGGATAGAGGAATCCCTTGGTCTTTTGCATTCTTCTGGTGGCTGCTCCTGTCTCACGGAAGGCACGGTTCTGCCAGTCTCTTCTTCTCTTTTTCTTAAGCTCCCTGATGCTCTTTAACCTTTCTACTCCCTCAGCCTGAGGAAATAGAAAGGTTACTTCACTTGGTCATGCTGTTCCCACCACTGCCATCTATTACCAGCAAAAGGCTCTGCCATGCCTTGCAGCCCAAGACCTGGATGGATGCAGGGTTTTGTGGGAGCTCTGTAGCCACAACAGTCCTGGTGAGTGCATAGCAGATCACAAACATTCTGCTGGCTGGATACTGCAGCTAAGTTGCTTGTGGGAACTCATCTCTTGAGCCTGTAGGGTGATAATGCCCTTCCTGTGCATCCTTCTGCACAAACCACCACATCACACCCTGGGTTATGGGCTGCACATTCCCTGCCTGCTCTAGTTGTGGCACTCTACAGGCTGCTTTTCATAGGTGTGAATATGCAAAAGGGGTGGATTTCTCTTTCTCCTGCTCTCGTTTTCTCTCATTCTGATGTGTTTTGTAAGAACCAGAGATGGTGTTAAATATTAGTCATTGTCAAGACATGTTTTAATTAACCTGAATTTAAAAGAAAACGACTTTTAAAAAGATATATAACTTGAGTTTCCAGAAATATTATAATTATTCATACTTTTGCTTAAATACTTAATTTTGCTTAAATTCTTTTGTTTTAAATGGAGTTCAATTTTCATGATGAGACATTTGCAGCTTCCTTCCTTTATTAATAATTAAACAAACACAGAACTTCTTTCTAAATTTCATCCCAGTTGCTAGAATAATAATGTCATCTTCGTAAGGGAGCTGTTCAAATTAATGAATTTTGGATTAATACAAATATTCTGATAAAGCCTCAAATTATAGTCTTTAGTAAATAAAATGGGTCTTATTTAACCATAGTAATCCACGAATAAAGTGATTATAGCAGTTTGGTTTGCCACGTGGTTTTTTTTTTCAATTACTGATCAACAATTCTTTCAGTTATTCACATCTCACTATAACAGACTCACCATATGACTCACTCTGTTTTGGAAGGCAAGATCTGGACAAAATGACTGGACTTTTTGAATGAAACATTCTCCACTAGTTTCTATTTTTATAACATTGGCAGTGAAGTTTTTTTTTAATTTATGCATCTCTTTACCATTGCTCTTCAAATCAAAGATTAAACAATGATGTGGCAGTCAGATAAATATGCTTTGATTTTATAAGGGGAATATAATGCAGTCAATAAAATAAAATTTTTCATAAATTACTTTCGAAGGCTTTTTCCTAAGTGCACTTGTACTGTGATACCTTATCTTCCAGCAATTTTTCAATTTAATTGCATTTGTTTTCACTGTGTTTACCCCTTTCCCTCTGCTTGCCGCAAATAATGAGAAAATTAGTTCGCTGGCATGAATGCTAATGTAAAATTTATTTTACCTGTGTATTGCCAAATATTTGTAGGAATAAACTATAATTCATATACAACATTATTCACAGATGCAATCTCATTGTAAGATTTTGGTTCATTAAATAAAATAAATAGATTTTCTCACTGTGTTTAATCAAAGCAGCTGGATTTAAAAAATACTAATGTTTAAAGCTGTACTTTAAAGGCTACTGATCAGGGTTTGTACACACTATTTGTCAGATGACAAGGCAATGGCTCATATGTGAATTGGATACTCAAATTAGTTTGTTTGGGTCTCTTTCATGAAATTCATGCATGAAGTAAGTGTTTATTTGCAGGAAGCATATAAACAGAATTGAACTTGCTAACATATAACTTCTATTTTGGATAAGACTCACAGAAGGAAACAAGTGCACATTATCTACATAAAATCTATGGTAGGTCTACAAAGTAGCCTGTCATAGTGTGCCATGATGAAAAAAAGAAAAAATATGCAAGACATAAAAACATAAGAAAAGAAATTGATTGTGTCACCATATTTTGCAAAACTGTTATACTGTTAAATCTCCTGAAAACTCTGGCTTTAGAACTGAATTATAAAATGAAAACTCTCATTTATTTAAAGAAAGATTTAGTGGGTTTTGTGGCAAGAATAAGGCTCAGATATTATAAACCCAACAAGAGTATCAAATAAAAAAACCCAAGTTAAATTATTTTTAAAATCTCATTTTCTAAACTTGAAGATAAATATGTCATGGCTTGACAAATCGTCCTTGATCTGGTCATTTGTTTGAAATATGATCATTACTCAGAAACTTAGTTCACCTCACTATTTAAGACCTACAAGTATGAGTAAAAGCTATTTGTGCTGTTCCTTATGATTAGATCTGAGTTTAAGAAAAGATCATTTAATCTTGAAGCCTTTAATCAAAGCATAGGAAAGGTCATTCTTTGTTGTAACCAGTGCAGTGAATGTGTGTGCACATGTGAATTTTAAAGGGATTGCCTTTCATGTACCAAACTTCTACACATGAGTGCTGAGCCTGTCTTGATGATTATTGAATTGAATGAAATATTTTCCAGGACAGCTGCTGTCCTGAAATAAATCAGGGAAAGATATTTGTTCCAGGTATCTGCAACTGGATATGTGTTTCTGTCAGTTGGTAACAAGCTTTTGCTTAGTCTGTAGAATGAATAGCTTAAGTATTCCTGTGTAACAAATGCTCGATAGTTAGTAATTAATCAATTGTTTAATTGAATAGTTCACAACAGCTTGAAAACATCCACCCCATAAATTGCAAGGAAGGTGGTGTAGAGAGAGTCAAAATCAGAGGTGTCACCTGTAAGGTGTAAGAAGCAAGCCTTTAATTTGCAATGGACACTCCCCTGACCCAGCTGGTCTCTGTGGGTGCTGCTGCTGTTCAGCTGTAGGAAAACAACTGAATATGGTGAAAGACCACCAAGACTGAGGAAGTTCATGCACAGAGCTGGTTGGGTATCTTGAAGGCCAACATGGCAGGTTCCAACTCCAGGAAGGAAAAACTGAGTTGTTTTTCATCCTGTCCAGGTAGAATTTTGGTCTTCAAAGTCAGTTCTACACAAAAAAAAACCCCAAACAAGAAAACAAGTTAGTTAATGCTTCTTAATTCTCAACTCTCACTTGCTGTGAAGCCAGCTCTGTAAGAAGTTATTCTAATTTATTCTAGCTGTTTCCCTTCCCTGAAGGCTGATAATCACTGATTCAGTAAACTCCAGTGAAACAATATGCTGTCAAACCATGAAGTTTTTTCAATTGAAATTCTTCAGGAAATTTGTTTCTCTTAGCAAGAGTCTGTTTCAGGGAAGAGGGGATGTGGGGAGGGAGAAGGAAGTCCTGTTTTGACACTTTTGCTTTGAAACTTCCAGAAGGCAAGTGTAATTACTTTGTCTGAAAAATGAGGGTGTGGGCTTTGCTTAGCCTGAAGCTGTAAAAACCCATTTTGAATAAATGTAAAGCAAAAGATAGTAAATACTGTCAGTCCCCTTCCCCACAATAATTTCTTGTCACTTTTTCCATCATGAGCACAACAGAACTCTATTAGGTTTGAACACAATTAATTTTTGTCTCATGTAATGAGTCCATTAACTGATATCAAATGATTCTGCAGCTAATGACACCCAAACCAAAGTTTTTTCTGCTGTTCTGCCTCTGGTTTGAGTTGACTCTATCTACATCCCTTTTGAGATATAGTTTCAGTGATCTTCTCTGCATTTAAAGAAAAAGCACAGCACAACTGAATGCATGGAAAAGAGACAGGTAGTGACACAATTAAATTGCCTCATAAGTGAAAAAAAATTAGTTTAATTTAAATGAGAATAGCTAGGTCAGCTGTACTGGATGCATTCACAATTTCCCTAGAAATCAGTTTTGTCCACTGCTTTTTATCCACACTGCAAAGGAACAAGTATTTTATGATAAACATTAATTTCCTAAAATGTCCTTTTTCCATTAAAAAATGAGGGGGCAGTAGTAAGGAGGGGTAAGTAATGACAATGAAGTACGTAAGAGATTAATGATGACCTGTATAAACTGTTGGATATTAACTTAGAAAGAACATCCAGAATGAATAAATCAATAAAAAAGCAGCTTACTCTCTTTAAAAGATAGGAAAACTTCAGCAGAAATCAAATCAAGCCATTTGAAAGCACATCTTGCTCAATGAAAAATAAGCAATAAGGATTTTCATTGCTGTCTTTACTCCTAATCCTTATTTTCCTCCCACCTTCTTCTACCCACCTATTCTCTCTTCCTAGAAGGATTTCCATGTGTAAAATACTTTGCCATTAAAAATAATCTGAAGGCACCTTAATCCCAAATATTTTTCATATTATTTAAAAAAATATAATTTCAATTAAAGTTACATGAAAGTCCTCAGTCTGAAGAAAGGTTTGTTACAATTTTTGCAGACAAGCTGCTTAAAGAAAGTCAGAGGATCAGTTTAGCTTCTGGTTTAGAAGTGTTGACATCATGAAGTTCCCTAAAGGATTCTGCACGAATCTTCTTATGATGTTTGTTGATGGCATGTTGAGAAGGGTCCTTAGCAGAATTAGATTGTTAGAGTTTTCATGGCTGAAAACAGACAAAAGGAAGTTTGGTGTTTGGTTTGGTTTTGGGAGGAAGTGTTGGTGTGGCTTGTTTGTCTTGTTTTCCAAAAAGGTCCTTCCTGTGTTGTTTTAAGCTTCTTTTCTACCACAGCTCTCAATTTTGAGTACATAACAAAGGAATCTGTATTTGTGTTTTAGTAATGATGACATTTTCTTCCTAGAGAGCCTGCACTAAGTCCAAGATTGCAGAGCTGCTGGCCCGTGACCTACTTTTGCTAATGATTGTATACAGAGTATACACACACTCCATGATTTGCAGTGCATTCATTACTAGTTGGTCCTGCTGCTAAGTGGTTTGGCCCAAACATCAGCTTAATAAACAGGGGTCTGGGTCCAGCCACATCCTAATGGAAAGCTACTCAAGCCACTTGTTTCTGTTGACAGTACAGCACTGGCTATTCTACTCTAGTGGCAGCCTGACATCTCAGAGTGTCATGATTGATGATGAAGTCCCACGGAGCTGAGGAAAAGCCTGGACAGCTTTTGAGGAGATTAAAACAGTCTTTCAAGAAGGAAATAAGCATCTGAACCCAAGCAAAAGTAAATGTGCATCATGAAGTTGTAATTCCGGTTCTCTTGTGTGGCTGAAACATGTAGACAATTCAGAGCTGTTCCAGTAAGCATTTTGGACTATAACTAACACACACACACACACACACACACACTCCATGCCCATGAGGGATGATCTTTCAGAATAAGAACCAACACAGCCATAGTCAAATATTCAGCATTCAAAGAACACTCCTACAGGATCAGTTATACTGGAATGATTTCTGACATGTGGCAAAATAGAATGCCTAAAATTGTTTTTTCAAGAAGTAGAAAAAGTGAGTTGAGTTTCCAGGAGGCAGGCCAATGAATGCTTAAAAACCTGTGTTCAAGGAAATCTTTAGCTATTTGATGTTAGTTCCACAATGTGGGAAACTGCTGTTTTGGCCCATGTGTTGGTGTTGGAGTTCCCAGAGACTGTGGTTGTAGTAATGCTGTCAGAGCCACTGAGCAAAACTCCAGCAAAGGAAAACAGCCACAACAAACAGAGGAATCTGCATCTGTAATGTCTGTGGCAAAATTGAGCTAATTTCTTACTACAAAAATACATTTATCCCTGCAGTCTATAAAGATTATACATTTAGGAGAAATCAACTCATGATTTTGTTTTTCACACCAAATTAATTCAGTATTGTCTATTTCACACATGAGATCCAAATACTTGCATGTTCTATATTTTATATTTATATCTATTTTCTATAACACAAGGGATTAGAGGATACTGTATGTCTAAAAGAGAAAACATCCAGTAATTCTGTTTTGGACACAACTTTAAGGTACGGTTTTCTCTTCAAATGGAATTTTTGGAGTCAGTGGAATGCATTATGCTTCAGGAAATGTTCACCATTTTGGGGCAATAATGGTATTCTATATCACTATTTAGAGTCTACATGGCTTTTAGAGCACTTACGGGTCAACATTTACAGAGAGAAAGATTTTCAATCTAAGGTATAATAGAATGGAACTCTGCCATAATGAAAAGGTTCAGAAGTTACCCTCAAAAAGTCCATAAGTTACTCCACGAAAGGCATGCACAGTAAACCCCAAAATATCAAACTTCTGTTTGCAAGATAAATCATTTTTAAGAACAGTGATGACCTAAGAATCATTTGTCAGTATAGTAAATTCTAAGCCCTCAGTGAGGCCTCTGCTCTATTTATCACATTTTATTAAATCAGACAGCACTGCCAGTGATGCAGTGTTTGACAGACCGGGCTTCTGTCAGACATGAGTACTGCTCTACCCTTTTCTTTTACATGATGGCAAAGTTCCAGCTCTTTACCTCTTTTCAGAAAAGGTTTAAAAGTGAACTGAGAAGAATACAGATTGACACCCACCAGCATTTATTCATTAGTGAAATTTCTTTTTAATGAATGTGTTTTTTCACTAATTCTTACGGATTATTATTTATTTTCCTAGTTATTCAATTCTTATATTCCTATTACATTTACCAGTTTGTACTTCACAATTGTTTACATATCTAATTTAGATCACACT
This sequence comes from Aleadryas rufinucha, assembly GCA_013397815.1. NCBI lineage: Eukaryota > Metazoa > Chordata > Aves > Passeriformes > Aleadryas > Aleadryas rufinucha. The sequence continues at coordinate 25,818 of VZTH01017992.1, forward strand.
CTTTTGCAAAGCCTTTCTTTGAAATCATAGAATGAATCAGAGAATCATAGAATGACCTGGGTTGGAAAAGATGTTTAACATCATCTAGATCCAAACCCTCTGCCATGGGCAGGGACACCTTTCCACTAGACCAGGTTGCCCAGAGCCCCATGCAGCCTGGCCTTGAACATTTCCAGGGATGGGGCAGGGATTCCACAGCTCCTCTGGGAAGCCAGTTTCAGGGCCTCATCACCCTCACAATAAAGAATTTCTTCCTAATATCTAATCTAAATCCTGCTCTCCTTTGGTTTGAAGCCATTCCTCCTTGTCCTGTCACTCTACGCCCTTTAAAGCAGTATCTCTCCATCTTTCTTGTGGGCTCCCTTCAGGTACTGGAAGGCCACAATTAGTTCACCCTGAAGATTCTCTTTTCCAGGCTGAACAATCCCAATTCTCTCAGCATATACTCATAGGGGAGGTGCTCCATCTGTCTAATCATCTTGGTAGACTCCTCTGGACTTGCTTCAACAGGTCCATGTCCTTCTTGTGCTGGGGACACTTGTTTTCTTTGAGTTTCTTTCAGTATTTTCTACAATTTCATTAATAGTCTAGTAAAAAAAGTTTTTCAAGAAAAATTATTACTTTTGGATCAAATAATTTAATTTTCTTAAAGACCCAACTGATGTCCCTTTGTGGATTCTCTTGGAATTAAGAGGTATCCATAGAAAAATACATTCCACTGGAATACACTGTTCAATTTACAGAACTAGGAGGAATCTATCAGCACAGCATGTCTGCATGTCTAACTAAATATGTCCATTCATTTGGTACAGCGAAAGAAGTGTTAGAAATGTGGTAAAGAATAAAAGAGATGCATTGCTGGCACGTAGAAGTTCTATCCAAGCAAGGGAAAAAAAACCCCAAACAACAGGACTTACACTCCATATGCATGTTTACATCTATGTATAAGAAGCAGAGGTACACATAACATAGTAGAGATGCATATAAGTGTTTATAATCTCGATTCATGGGGGAAAACCAAGAATTGCTAAAATACAGCTAGATAACTCAGATTTAGTCAAATGTATAAACCACTGAACCATGGAATGATGGTTGACAAGGAATAGTAGCCCTTATGTTCTGAAACCTGAAATGAACTAAAAAATTATATCTCCTAGGCAAACTTTAACATTTTCTTCAGGAAACAAACTAGTCATATTCCAGAATTTTGTAGAGCAAGAGCAAGGTATATGAAACCTGACTGTAAAGAAGCAAAATGAGCTTCAGCAAAAGCATGAAAAAGCTGCCAAGTGCTGAACTAAACTGTGAGTTTGGCAGGAAAAAATTTGGAAGCCTTTATCTAAATTACAATTGAAAAAGGCCATATCCTTAGAAATATAAGTTTTATTAATTAAGGAATACAAAAATTTCTCCAAGCTGTAGTTAGATGCATCAACTGCTGTCTAATGTTGAAAACTCCTGTTCCAAGAGAAAATAAGAAACAGGACTAGATAGGCACTTCTATTAATGCCTGTATGATATATTTGACAGGAAATTAATCCTGACCCCTGAAAACAGACAATCCCATAAAGATAAGCCCTTATTAAAAGCATAAGGATATTGGTTTTTTCTCATCACGGATCCTTATTGCACAGTCACATCTGAAGATGTTCCTTTCATTTAAGATGACAGTTAAAAAGAGCAGGAGAAGAAACCAGTAAAATACACTCAAAATATTTTTGAGATCATGTCCAGGATATTAATTTAGCAAAATTTTTGCTTTAAAAGAAAGACATCTTGAAACCATATATTCCAACTTTCTTCAATTCTTAGATGATTAGATGTAACACAGGATTAGTTCAATCTTTTCTTCACTTAAGATATGTGTATGTTTCAGTTTTAATTTCCTGTGATGACCAAAAAGTAAAATAAATGGTTAATTTATACTAATGTTCCTCTGTTTTTATTTCTGTATTGTCTAGAACTGAACAAATCAAACAAACCTTAATAACATAATTTAAAGTCTCATCATCTTTTACATTATATAGAGTCAATTGAAACTATGTTTTTGGAAGCAAAGCAGTAACAATAGTAATGAGAATACCAGTAAAATACTTCTCAGCTTACCTTGTTTAATTCATCTTTAACTTCATCACATGAAATAAAGTCGCAGTATTCTTTAAACATTGTATTTGTTTTCTCAGATCTTCATGTAAACTACCACTATTGTGTAATATTTTAACCTGCCACAGGTGTTGAAACTATTCCAAACATTATTTCATATTACTTTAAAAAGTTAGCTTGCCTGTAAAGTGTTTCACTTTGTATTGTCAGCTGTCAAAAACCTTAATCTCAGCCTATACAAAGAACTTGAGTAGCTGAATGTTTGTTCCAAATTCTCTGTCTCACTCCTGAGCACGGTCAGGGAAGAACATATGCTGAAATAGGTCAACAACAACCCTTCTGACTTGTTATGAACACTCTTAAGATTTGGTATAGATGTAACTCTTTTTTCTGCTTCTAACCTTTGCTTCCAGCCTTGCATAGAGTTTTTGCTCCCTTTGCTCATTGCATTCTCTTCATTACCAGTGTTCATACCTGATTTGTACTTTTTTCTTGAAGTATTTCAGTCAGTGTATAAGAATGACCTTGGAAATTAAATTTTCAGTTTTAAATTTGCTCATCAAGTATTCCTCAAAATCACTTTGAGACTGAGAGACTGGCAGGAGACTTTCAGACTCTATCTAAAGGTGAAAAGGAACATTGAAAGAGTTCCTGCCACCTGGCAAGTTTAATTTGCATATTTATCACTTGGTTTCAATATAATTTTATAAACTGTTCAACTTTTTTGTATCAGAAGCCTTCCTAAGAGGATTTCTTTATAACCTTCTCTTAGGAATGACAGCGACAATGATATGTAGCTCAATGTCCATAGGAAGGTTCAGTGGTTCAGTGAGCACACTTAAGGGAGAAAATGTGCATCAAAAATTCTCCTTTGAGTCACTTTACCAGTCCTTTCAAAAGGAGTCCTACTTCTTATAATCCTGTACATTTAAAAAGTTTAATTTATGATAGCATAATTTATTAATACTATGGAGAGAAAGTTGCACATCCTAGTCAAGTGGTCCCTTGGTTGCATTAGATAGTCCAAGATGAAGTGAATATTCCTAAGGGTCTTGCTTAGTCCAACAAGATATAACCTAGGTTGCTGGAATTTGTTGAACACTTTCAGGGGCCACTGAAAGTCACAATGTGGATGGGAATTGAGCCCAATAGTTACCAGTGTCAGACGCACTATTGTAGCGATGCAATGACTGGAAAATGAGTCCTTCATTTAACCTATAGAAAACTCCTGGGGTGCATTGCGAAGAGTGTGGCCAGCAGATTCAGGGAGGTGATCCTGCCCCTCTACTTGGCTCTAGTGAGGCCACATCTCCAGAGCTGTGTCCAGTTCTGGGTTCCACATTTCAAGAAACACCAGAAGATACTGGAGAGGGCCCAACAGAGGCCTCAAAGATGATGAGGAGTCTGGAGTATCTGTCTTACAAGGAGAAATTGGAGGATCTGGGCCTGTTTAGTCTGGAGAAGGCTGAGAGGAGATCTCATTAATGCATATAAATACCTTAAAGGTGCCTTCCAAGAGGATGGTGCCAGACTCTTTTCAGTGTTGCCCAGTGGCAGGATGAGGAGCAATGGCCATAAACTAAAACACAAGAAGAACCACCTCAACATGAGGAAGAACTTCTTTCTATGGAAGGTGTTAGAGCACTGCAACAGGCTGCCCAGGGAGGTAGTGGAGTTTCCCTCTCTGGAGATATTCCAAACCCATGTGGACATGTTCCTGTGTCACCTGCTCAAGGTGACCCTACCTAGGCAGAGGGTGTTGTGATCTGGTCTAATTACAGAGGAGGAAAGAGAACTAACTCTCTGTAAGTAAAATGAATTGAACCCAGAAAGGTTTGAATAAATGCAAAAAATGTGATTGAAACCAAATGAGGTTAGATCTTTATACCAAAAATTTGATATATTTTATTTAATAGTAAAAGAGGCANTTGAAACTATTCCAAACATTATTTCATATTACTTTAAAAAGTTAGCTTGCCTGTAAAGTGTTTCACTTTGTATTGTCAGCTGTCAAAAACCTTAATCTCAGCCTATACAAAGAACTTGAGTAGCTGAATGTTTGTTCCAAATTCTCTGTCTCACTCCTGAGCACGGTCAGGGAAGAACATATGCTGAAATAGGTCAACAACAACCCTTCTGACTTGTTATGAACACTCTTAAGATTTGGTATAGATGTAACTCTTTTTTCTGCTTCTAACCTTTGCTTCCAGCCTTGCATAGAGTTTTTGCTCCCTTTGCTCATTGCATTCTCTTCATTACCAGTGTTCATACCTGATTTGTACTTTTTTCTTGAAGTATTTCAGTCAGTGTATAAGAATGACCTTGGAAATTAAATTTTCAGTTTTAAATTTGCTCATCAAGTATTCCTCAAAATCACTTTGAGACTGAGAGACTGGCAGGAGACTTTCAGACTCTATCTAAAGGTGAAAAGGAACATTGAAAGAGTTCCTGCCACCTGGCAAGTTTAATTTGCATATTTATCACTTGGTTTCAATATAATTTTATAAACTGTTCAACTTTTTTGTATCAGAAGCCTTCCTAAGAGGATTTCTTTATAACCTTCTCTTAGGAATGACAGCGACAATGATATGTAGCTCAATGTCCATAGGAAGGTTCAGTGGTTCAGTGAGCACACTTAAGGGAGAAAATGTGCATCAAAAATTCTCCTTTGAGTCACTTTACCAGTCCTTTCAAAAGGAGTCCTACTTCTTATAATCCTGTACATTTAAAAAGTTTAATTTATGATAGCATAATTTATTAATACTATGGAGAGAAAGTTGCACATCCTAGTCAAGTGGTCCCTTGGTTGCATTAGATAGTCCAAGATGAAGTGAATATTCCTAAGGGTCTTGCTTAGTCCAACAAGATATAACCTAGGTTACTGGAATTTGTTGAACACTTTCAGGGGCCACTGAAAGTCACAATGTGGATGGGAATTGAGCCCAATAGTTACCAGTGTCAGACGCACTATTGTAGCGATGCAATGACTGGAAAATGAGTCCTTCATTTAACCTATAGAAAACTCCTGGGGTGCATTGCGAAGAGTGTGGCCAGCAGATTCAGTGAGGTCATCCTGCCCCTCTACTTGGCTCTAGTGAGGCCACATCTCCAGAGCTGTGTCCAGTTCTGGGTTCCACATTTCAAGAAACACCAGAAGATACTGGAGAGGGCCCAACAGAGGCCTCAAAGATGATGAGGAGTCTGGAGTATCTGTCTTACAAGGAGAAATTGGAGGATCTGGGCCTGTTTAGTCTGGAGAAGGCTGAGAGGAGATCTCATTAATGCATATAAATACCTTAAAGGTGCCTTCCAAGAGGATGGTGCCAGACTCTTTTCAGTGTTGCCCAGTGGCAGGATGAGGAGCAATGGCCATAAACTAAAACACAAGAAGAACCACCTCAACATGAGGAAGAACTTCTTTCTATGGAAGGTGTTAGAGCACTGCAACAGGCTGCCCAGGGAGGTAGTGGAGTTTCCCTCTCTGGAGATATTCCAAACCCATGTGGACATGTTCCTGTGTCACCTGCTCAAGGTGACCCTACCTAGGCAGAGGGTGTTGTGATCTGGTCTAATTACAGAGGAGGAAAGAGAACTAACTCTCTGTAAGTAAAATGAATTGAACCCAGAAAGGTTTGAATAAATGCAAAAAATGTGATTGAAACCAAATGAGGTTAGATCTTTATACCAAAAATTTGATATATTTT
>VZTH01017993.1:0-61484 GCA_013397815.1 Aleadryas rufinucha
AGGGTTGGAGGCAGTTTGGAGACCAGGATCAGAATTCAGTGTGATGGTGGCCAGTTGGAAAAATGAGTTGAAGTGCAGGATCCAGCAAACCTAGGGGATGAACATGAGTCGGTAATGCCACATATCTGTAGACAAACTCAATACCACAGTGGAATGCCAAATTATGAGTGCCATATTTAAGAGGCACCAAGCCATGCCTTCAACCTACACAGCACTGGCACGACATGTAGGGGTGTAACCTTTGAGAGCACTGCACTGCCAGAAAGAGAAACATGGAACTGGATGAAGTTCAGAAAACAGCAAAAATTAGCAGAAGTCTAGAAAACACAACCTATGAAAACAGATTGAATGACTTGGCTTTGTTTAAAGTAGAAAACAGAAGTCTGAGGGGAGACATGATAACAACTGTCAAGTATGTGGAGGGTTGCTATAACAAGAAGGTAATGAATTATCCTCTGTACTTAATGGATTAAGACAGAGAATAATGGGTTTAAATAGCACCAAGGGGATTTCTCACCTGGGGAGGCTGTGGAATCTCTGTCACCAGAGGCTTTGAGGGGCAGTTTAGACAAATATCTATTATGAATGATTTAGAAGCAAATGCTTTGGGCTGGTGGGCTGGTCTTTGAAGATGATGTCCCAAGGGTTCGTCTGAGACTGGATGACAGAATCAAGCTAATTGTCGCATTATTTTACAGTACCTTTCTACTTAGAACATATTTTCATCCACCAAAACTAAACCCAAGAAATCACAAACTCTCTCTAGTTTGGACAGAAGGAAAGGCATGAGTTCATTTGTTTACATTAACTAAGACAGTGGAAATGTTTCATTGTGGTTCTTTTCATTTCAGACACAACATAAAACTAATCTGGAAGGTCTTAATCTGGGAATGGAATGTATATTGCTTTGGTAAATCAAATTCATCATAGCTATAAATCTAATTTATGCCACATCATTTACTCTGTTTGGTCCAGTATCTTCCTTTAGCAACATTCAGTTTTCATGAAAATATATAAAAGACTTTCAGTTTAACACTGATTTTTGAATGAAAGTGGGGTTTTTTTTAGTTAGAGATACTATATTCACATCAAACATAAAGATTTAACATAAACCAGAAAACATAGGACTAACTTATCATCTGTGACTTCTGTAGGCCTTCACAGGTGTATCCAGCTTTTAGACCCTATACTGTTTTGTCACCAAAAATTTGTTATTAACACAAGTATGCTGTTCCCCCTTCAAAGTTATTAAAATGCCTGAGACAGAGTCCACTCCTAGCAGCAGCTTGTTCACAAAAACAAGCAGAATTACTCTGGCTTTAATTAAATGCAGAATTCTGAAGAGCAGAATTTGGCTTAAGTGATCATGGGAATGCTGGTGGGTAGAAGTTCAATGTAGACAATAAGATAAAGGGCAGTATCTTCCAAAACAACATCTTACATTGTCCTTAAAAAAGATTTCACTTTCAAACCTGCAAGGACTTTACGGAAGATCCTATTTTCATCTTTAATTTCTGTTGCTCCATGTTTTTGGACTACCACTCATGCATTGAAGCAAGGCATCCTAAATTACGTTTTAACAGAAATTCCCTACCACTTCATTTTTATTTATTAGTCATATGCCAAATTTTTTTAAAACAGTTTTATGCATTTTTATTGATATTTTCTCTTTCTGCAATAAATACCATGAGACAAATAGATCTATTCATTTTTTGAAAGGGAACATACGAGTCACAACACAGTTCTGAAAAGATAATTTGGTATGATTAAATGAAAAAGTAATGGAAGAAAGAAAAGAATAAGTACTGCTGACTACCTCCAGATATGCCAGGATTATATAACTTTGTATCTAAATGCAGTCATCATGTATAATGGAAAGCAAAAGCTTTTTGGAGAATATATCCAAAAAGCGCTTCTTTCATGGTCACTTAATAAAATAGAAAAGGCCAAGGGAAAGCAGGGTTCCTTTGTGGGCTTGCTCTTCCCTCCCCATGACAGTGCAACCTAAGCTTGCCCCTATATTTGATTCTATATGGAAAAGTGGGTAGTACCTGATATTTCGCAAACCACTTAATCCCAAACAGTTTTTAACAGCATCTGCTTCAGAACAGTGCTGGCCACCCTGCTGTGCTTTCTGACCTTTACAGCATCAGAAAAATCTGCTGCGTAAATCCATTTTAAGAATTTTGTGGCATTTGATAGATGTTCAGCTGGGAAAGTCCCCCACATAACAGCACACAGAAAGTCACAAAAACACCACTCCTCTCCCCAGCATATAGGACATTCAAGGACAGATGGCACAGCAAATATTTAATGAAAATAGACTATTCTTCTGCCAGCTGTTTTCCTCACACATTGCTATATATTCCTTCAACTCAAGACTTTTACTTTTCTTAAGCTATTTGGGAGTTATATTATAATCACTTTTTTTTCCTAAAAGCAGTCTGAAAGCATATTCAAAATTCCTTAAAATGACCTATTAAATGTTTACACTTACAGCTGTTTGTGTCAATTTTTTAGAGACAAAACATGCTATCCACCTTAGCTAACCAGGAACATTTCCTATCTGCTTTTGGGACTTTCTAATTTCAAATAGTCTTGTCTTTAGAACAGAAACTGAACATATAAACTGTCTTGTTTTCCTGTTAAAAACACAAAGGTATAGATGGTGCTTCTGCGGATACACTCTTTAGTAATTAAGGATGCCCTCTTGTGTCCTTCTATCAAGGAGATCTCAGAAGGAAAATCTAGTGATTATGAAAATTCTAAATATAATATCATAAGATGATAACACCATCCACAACAGTTTTTTCCTCCTCTTTGCCATTAGAAAATCTTCTTTCAAGCACTTAACTTTGCCAAACTTTAAGCGTGTCAGCTAAAGTTTTCCATTCTCAAAACCACAAGCATTCAAGCATTTATGAGGAGTCCAGGGGGGATTTTTCTCTTTTTTAAGATGGAAAAAAATTATAGTGAATTTCCATTTGAGAAGTTCTAGTGCCTGTGTGGTAGGGCAGATTGTCTCTCTTCCCTGGGGGAAAAAGGGGTTAACAAATTCCTGGACTATGGAAGAGCTGCACATCTGTGAGGGCTCAACAGATGAATGTCTCTATTCAGCATGGATTGATGATGCTGTGGTCACAGCCAAAATGCCCCAAAGGGCTTTTCTATCCAGAAAAAACCCTTGATAAAAGTAACCAGAAAGCAGCATACAACTGGGTCTCACTTTAAGGAAAGAGAGATAATACATTAGGTTTGCAAGAAGAGAGTCTCCTTCAGAGACCAAACTAGCTCAAGATTAAGAGGGGTTTGGGGGATACACACTGTCTGACTGGGTAATAACAGCACTTAGTTCTAGAAGGTAGGAGATCTAGAAAATGGAAGTATTTCCCTTTTATTTCAGTCCAATGGGGATTGTGACAACGTCCATGCTTGCAGCAAGAATTCATAGTTTTTCTAAGTGTGTCCTCTGCCTTAAGCCTGATACTATTATTCTTGTGTCTAAAATATGTGGTGCTTTAAAAAAATAAGTAATAATTACAGTTCACACCTCTTCAGCAGATGTTTCAAACCCCCTGAAGAGTCAGTCACTACTAAGTTGTAACCCATGGCTCAGAAACGCTTTACTTGCCAATACAGCTATGGGCTATCGTCTGTATTTGATAGTGACTCTTGATGTGGAGTTCAGAGCATACAGATGAGAAAATTAGCTAAATTAAGTTTGAAGAAGACCATCCTGAGGATCCCTGTGGTGAAAATTAAAATTTAAATCTTGCTGATAATTTGTGAGTGTAGCATACCAGCGTGTAGCCTCAGCATAGAAGATTATTTCTTGGTTAACCTGATTTTGAGCTGAAAAAGTATTTAAAAGTACTGAAGTGGGTTATTCCACATTTGCTTTGATTATACAAAACCTGATTCTGATATTCAGAGTTGTGCTGAGTATGATCTGGCTGCACTACACTCCTACAGTCATTGATGAGAACACTCTGTTCTAGAGAATACCTGGATATGATACAGCATATCCTACCAGGGCATGATTTTGCTCAGCAAAACACTGCTAAATCCTTTACAAAAGAATGTTTGTTATGGAAACTAAACATAATAAAAAAACTAAAAAAACCCAAAACAAACAAAACAAAACAAAACAAAACAAAACAAAACAAAAAAAAAAAAAAAAAAAAAAAAAAAAAAAAAAAAAAAAAAAAAAAAAAAAAAAAAAAAAAAAAAAAAAAAAAAAAAAAAAAAAAAAAAAAAAAAAAAAAAAAAAAAAAAAAAAAAAAAAAAAAAAAAAAAAAAAAAAAAAAAAAAAAAAAAAAAAAAAAAAAAAAAAAAAAAAAAAAAAAAAAAAAAAAAAAAAAAAAAAAAAAAAAAAAAAAAAAAAAAAAAAAAAAAAAAAAAAAAAAAAAAAAAAAAAAAAAAAAAAAAAAAAAAAAAAAAAAAAAAAAAAAAAAAAAAAAAAAAAAAAAAAAAAAAAAAAAAAAAAAAAAAAAAAAAAAAAAAAAAAAAAAAAAAAAAAAAAAAAAAAAAAAAAAAAAAAAAAAAAAAAAAAAAAAAAAAAAAAAAAAAAAAAAAAAAAAAAAAAAAAAAAAAAAAAAAAAAAAAAAAAAAAAAAAAAAAAAAAAAAAAAAAAAAAAAAAAAAAAAAAAAAAAAAAAAAAAAAAAAAAAAAAAAAAAAAAAAAAAAAAAAAAAAAAAAAAAAAAAAAAAAAAAAAAAAAAAAAAAAAAAAAAAAAAAAAAAAAAAAAAAAAACAAAAAAAAAAACACAACCACACACAAAAAACCTAAACATAAAAAACCCCTAAATTACAGAAACAACTTGATCTATTTATACTAAATATTGCATGCATAAATTAGGGATGTCTATTAAATATAACATTCTTGACAGTACTGAAAGTGATCTGACTTCACTGATTGGTGTTAAAGTGGGGATAGTAACTCCAATTTTCCACTTTTTTTTTTAAGTTATCTGATTAATAAATTCTGTTCTGTCAAATTTAACTGAAAAGGCAGCACAATTTTGCAAGGAAAAGAAACTCTGTCTCCTTTCACCAGTCACATACATGTTTTCTACTCTTAGCTAAAGTCAACGAACAGTGAGAATGTCTAATCTGAAAAAAAAAAACAGTTGTCTAAAAACTCTTTTCTAAAATCAAGACAAGTAAACTAGGAAGAATACAAGAAATAAACATTTTTTTTCTGATAATTTTATTTTCATATTATTTTAACATTTTTGAAAATATTTAACAGTTATTTAAAAGACAGAAATAGTTTATTTTAAAGAGAAGATATTTGTCACATATTCCCTAAGAAATTTACAGAATGTAGTATAAATAGTAAACCTGTAAAATTCTGCCTTCAAACAACATCCATGCTGATTCCAGTAACGCCAAAGAAGTACAACAGAAGGACTCTCATGGCATTTCAGAAAGACATACAATCCTTCTTTCTTTCAGAATAATTTAAAAATTTGTCACAAACAGATCTAGTTTAAAAATTGAACACTTGTTATTTTGCTTGCATTTTCAGTCTAGACTAAAGTGGTCCCAGTCTAGAAAAGCACGACAGAATGCATCTAACTATAAGCACCCAAGAAGTCCTTCGAAAGCCACTTCTGAGGTGATTTGTCAGAATGAAGTCAGAATGAGTAGTCTCCGTCTTTTCTTGATCTTTCGCCCTTATTTTTGCAATAAAGGTAACAGATTGTACAACAGAAAAGCTTTGAGAACAGCTTGCGGAACTTCCTGAAAATAAAGTCAGAAGAAAACTGTAGTTTAAAAGGGAATATTATGCCACTTGCTTATGGCCAGTTACCAGTCTCCTTTCTCTCAGTAAGTCGTTATTCTCAGAGTACCACGGCCAAAGCTCCAGAGGTTGGCAAGTATCAGGGTAGAAACAATTGGAGTTTGCCATCCAAGGTGGCTGTGGTGAGCTGCAGTTCAAAAGAAAAGAACATGTGGCTTTAATGAAAATCTTTCCAGTAAGCACAGTTTGCTTTAGAGCAACAAACCGAATGAAGATCATTAAGATGATATTATGTTAAGAGGTCCAGGATTCATTTCAAAAAAAAAAAAAAAAATAACCCATAGACTCTTCTCAACCAAGCTAATCTGAAAATTCCATTTCACTTAGATTTTTCTTTTCCAACTATTTTCAAATTTGTGTCAACATCCGCTAACACATCAACAGTCTGTAAAACTGAAGCATATGTTAAAACCACATAGAAAGTCAAACAGACTTCACTGTGTATGACTCAAGAAGGGAATATGGAAGAAATAAGAACGAGCTGGAATAAATGAAGATGGAAAATACTGTGAATTAAATCAGGCATACCAACAAATATACTTTTCTGATTTTTATTGGTGTTAAGTGTAGAGTAAGAATTTCCTTTGTAAGAAAGTATGTTGAAAAATTTTACAAAGAGGCAAGTCTTGAAGGCATGCATAAAGAGCCTTCAGTTGCATTAGCTTTCTTTCACCAGTCCCAGAAGATCTTAATTATAAAATAAGAGGCAATACTATTTTCTGCACTTACTCCTACAAACAAGCACTTGAAAACTTGCTGTATATCAGAAAGGGACAATGACACCACTTATTAGTCATTAAAAATTCAAGGTGTTTACTCCTCGCATATTAGGATTTACAGTTATTTCACATCAGTGATAAAAAATCTGAAGGGCTGGAACCAAACAGGCATCTCATGCTCTAACCAGTTCATTTGGTTAACTTTTAGCATCCTCGTTTTTCCTAATCTGTTCTTGCTTTGACACATTGTCTCATTTGCTTTACTCCTTTGGATGAAGGAACTCTCTGGTCAATGAATTATCTTCTTGGGTTTGTATTCCCTCCTTTAATATCTCCATGATTGATTCTTCTAATTTCTCATAAGGGTTATCTCTCAAGACAGTGACTTATATTCTCATTTTTTTCTTTTTTCTTACTCACTTATGTAACCTGAAAGTATAGAATACGCAGAATCGTCCATTCTATTTTCTCCAACTCTACTTTTTACAGCTATCCAAGATTATTACATACTCCCAAAGACTTCTAATATGTCTGTATCTACCTCTGCAACTTATTATTGTGTTGTTATTTAACCCCAGACACCAACTAAGCACCACACAGCTTCTTGCTTACTCACTCGCTCCACCCCCAGGAGGATGGGGCAGAGAATCAGAAGAACAAAAGTGAGAAAGTTTATGGGTTGAGATAAAGACAGTTTAATGGGACACAAAAGGAAGAAAATAACAACAATGTTAATGATAACAGTAATGATGAAAGAATTATAATACACAAAACAAGTGATGCACAACGCTCACCACTCGCTGATTGATGGCTAGACACTTGGCAAGCAGATGCACTAAGCCAGCTTTCCCCTCAGTTTATACACCCTGAGCATGACATCTTATGGTATAGAATATCCCTTTGGCCAGTTTGAGTCATCTGTCCTGGCTGTGTCCCTCACAACTCTGTGCCCTTCCAGCCTTCTCGCTGGCAGAGCAGGAGAAGCTGAAAAATCCTTGACTTGGTATAAATGCTGCTTAGCAACAATTGAAACATCAGTGTGTTATCAACATTATTCTTATACTAAATGCAAAACACATCAGCTACTAGGAAGAAAATTAACTCTATCCCTGCCAAAACCAGGACATATTGGAAAGATGATGGATCTATAAAATGCCTAAGTAATATGTCCTTTCTAAATTTCTGTAGCCATCTATCATGTGCAGGGGAAAAAAAAACCAAACAATTTTATTAATGTATTATTATTATTATTTCATGTTATCAAAAGAAAACTGACCTAACCTGAGAAAGCAGAGATGAATTCTATTCTATTACAGGAGATAATATAGAAATCTTATTTAGCTTTCAATTTAAAATAAAATAATTTTAAACAAACTGAAGCTTTACAAGACCTAAGGAGGTCATCTTGTCCATCTTCCTGCTCCAGGTGCAACTACAGAAAATATTAGATAAGCTTAGCTATGGCTTTGTCTAGCTAAGTCTTGAAAAATTTCAAGGAAATTTCACAACTCATTTCAGTGTTTAACTGCCTTCTTAGTGTCTTTCTATTTTTTTCCCTAATGTGCAACCTGAACCTCAAAAACTGCAATGTGTGGTCAATCCTTCTATGATATCCTCTGACAGTATTGAAACACAGCTTGGCTTCCACCTGCTAAATGTATTCGCTACACTGCTATTACATTCTGCTTCCAGGGACCTTCTGTTTTCATTAACCATAAAAAATTATCTTTCTACCCCAACTAACCACCTCCACATTTTGGCAGCACCAAACCAATCACTGAATTCTTGGCTGAAATAAAAACGCCCACCTTCTGGCTTTAAGATCTCTCCTTGTTGGTCATGTGCTCTAACCTGCTGTCTCTCAAGTCCTTCTCCTTCCTTTTCCCTTTCTCTTACTTTTTCTACCTGTTTTCCTTGGCAGCTGATAAAATGAGGTTGGCCTTTGACTGCACCATTCTCCTGAGAATTGCTGCACTCAGTATATTGCCTTGAACAAAAGGAATATACCCCATATACAGAGCCAATAGTTTTTATTTAGCCCAACCAATGCTTTAAAAGCCTAACAAAAATAAACTAATTATTAGACAGTTAACACTCATAATACAAAAAAAAAGCCTAATTATTAAAGAAAGATTTCATAAAAAATAGAGGGTTTGATGGGGTCAATTAATCATTAGCATCCTGAGTTCTTTCAGTGCTAATGGTGATTTTCCTCCTCAGAATGAGTTTTTCTTGGAATATATATTTAGATATTACATGGGTTAATGTAAACTAACACTGCTCTGGTTCAATGGATTGAAAGTCTGTTAGCACACTGAGTTCATTTTCTGGTTTGATGTTGTCAGAGACAAGCCCAAAATGTATCCTCACTAAGGATACGGCAACGAGAAGTGAAGTGGGATAAGTAGGGACAACTGGGAGATTCAAAAGCACATTTCTGATCCAAACTAAATTGCTAATACACACTCACAGGGAGTCCAGTTTAGCCTTCAGGTTTTAGAATAAATTCCTATGCCTGACTGCTGAAAAAGCATATTCACTTACGTAAGTGGCATACTTCATAGAGTCACAGAATATGCTGAGTTGGAAGGGTCCCACAAGGATAATTGAGTCCAGCTTCTGGTCCTGCACTATCCCAGGAGCCACACCATGTGCCTGAGAGCATTGCCCAAATGCTTCTGGAACTCTGTCAGGCTGGTTCTGTGACCACTTCTGTGGGGAGCCTGTTCCAGAGCCCAGCCATGCTTTGGGGGGGAACTTTAAGAACCTTTTCCTAATATCCAGCCTAAACCTCCCCAACACAACTTCAGGCCATTTCCTTGGGTCCTGTCACAGGTCACCACGGAAAGATATCAATGCCTGCCCCGCCTACTTCTCTCATGAGGAAGTTGTAACTGAAATGAGGTCTCCCCTCAGTCTCCCCTTCTTTAATGAAGTGACTGAAGACAAATTCAGAGCATCCATAACAACAGTTTTAGACTGTGTTGTATTTCAGGCAACCTAGAAATTTTGGTTATTAGTGTAATAGCAATTTAATAACAGTATAAAGCTAATTGCAATTTGTATTAACACAGATAATAAGAGCTACTAAAAATCTAGCCTGTAGGAGACTTGAAATTCCTGATTTATCACACTTAAGAGCTATTAAAATTAATTAATAATGTTCTCAACTATATTTAGAATCTATAGAAATCTCAATAAGATTTTTTTTAAAAATGTTTAACTTACGATGATATTACATTTCCAAATAATGCAAGTATGTTACTTCATTCAAACCCCTCAGCTACCAAATGTGCTACGCCAGAATTGTGTTTTACACTATATTTGAAATCTCCGTAGCAGTTAGGTCAATATACTACTTAACATTAAAAAAGAAAAAGAAATCAAACACACCAAAACCCCAAACCAATTATATCTTACTATTACATATTCAAATCTTGGCATCAGTTCTGTGAATAATTTGACACCTATGTAAAGGTCTCCTATAGGAAAAACTCTAGCATATTATGGAATATTATGAAATTGTGAACTATTTTTTATATCAATGGATATACGAGCAAAGAAAAGACCTTCAAGTAGGGCGAAGAAGAAGATTGAAGTTCTGTGCATTTTAGAGCGTTTTACAAAAAATTCAAGCTTTAAAAAGTACCTCTGACACTTGACACCAGAATGGGGAGGAGAAAAAGTTCTTGAACACAGCTTTCCTCTACTTCATGATATGCACAACATATAAAAGTTTATTGGATATTCAAGCTAAACCAGTGACATGCAGTGTTGGAAGGTTGTCAGTTAACTAACAGTATGATTTTCAAGACATTGTCTACTGCATCACCTTTTATATTAGTATGTATATATTTCTAAAATTATCTTTGGTTGGAGGGAAATGTTTCTGTAGAGATATCACACCAAAAAAAAAAAAAAAATGAAAACAAAAACCATGCTGCAAATTAGAGACCTGGATTTTTTTAAGCTATGAACACAAACAGTTGAATTTGTATAGAAATGCGTCAAACTAATATTCTGTTTTAATATTTCACAACACACACACACATATATATATATGTACAGGGCAGGCTTCAAGATGCACTGTACTTCAGGAAATAAGAATCAAGGCAATTTCATCTGGTGTCACATTAAAGGTATGTAATATGTTTTTGCTTTCTTTTAGTTAGTGTAATATGCAAGTAGAGACACAAATTTTGAAAAAGTCCACTAGCTGCACAGCAAAAAGTATCATCTTGCCAAAAGTCCAGTATCTAAGCAGAACAGATGGGAATATAGTTTTTAGGGGGTTAGTATTTTCATCTTTCATTATTCAAACTATTCTATGAAAATAAGAGGCCACAAGTAGAACCAATGCTTTTGAATTTTGCATTTGTTTCACAACTAGCAAAAAGCAAGAGCAACAGGAAAAGGAGGCATGGAATTGGATTTTACTACATTTTTCCTGTTCACAAAGTGGGGTCCAAAGCAATGCAGAATTCATCACCTTTAATCCTGAAGATCTACAGTGCATGAAGGCTTTACCAACTCTGATTTTGTGGTTTAAGCCAAGAACAGAAGACATGTAAGTAGCACGTTGGAAAGATTTGTTTTCTCGAAAGATGAGTGTTTAATTTGACAGCTGCACTCTTAAGCATTCAATCAGTTAGATCAAAGCCACATGGTTTTTTTGCAAATAGAAGACAGAAGCTTTTATTAAGATAGCTCTCCTACTGCAGAAATGAGAATTGAGGAGAAAATATAAAAAACAGGTTAGGAGCTTTTAACCATAATTCCTTGAGGTGTATCATATATACATAACCATACAGGGGTAAGTACATGTAGCATCACTCGAGCTGAGAACTTCAGTTTTTATAGTACCTGTTTACTACACATGATCATATTTTTCCTCCCATTATGCATGGATAGGGTAGATTGATCTTAGTGTCTCTAATTCCTGTATTTGATATGCTTTGCATATCAGAGATGGCTTGCCTATCCAGAGGGACTCAAGTTCAGAGGCCACCATGAATGAGACATTAAGCAGTTGTTAAAGGACCCACTGATGATGTTCATATAGAGATGCTCTATGTAGGCTTTTGGCCTTAAAGAGGAGAAAGCTTTTTCTAGAACTGATAGGAAGAATAATTTTACAGAAAGTCAAATTATTCAATACATTGAAGTTGTAAATGCATCACCTACTTCAGCACCTACATTTCTTTGCTGTCAGCCTCTAATAAATACTATTTAAGTGTTCAATAAAAGCAGAATTCTCATCTATTTCATTTAACATGACATTTTTATAGGCAAATAAAACTAGTAACTCACAATAATTCTTTTGATGTGTTAAAATTATTTGATCAACTTCTTCTTGGACTCTTCATTACATTTATGTAAGATCCATTTCAAATTATGTTCACAAATCTGGAAATACTGAGTTTGGCTGGGGATTTTTTTGTCTTCTATCAATCCCTACACACTCTAGATTTCCTCCCTATTATTTTTTTCTCAACCTAAATAACTAGGAAAAAAAATACCAGCAAAATATTTTTTCTGTCTAGTAAACTAAATTGCCTGCTGAACCTTTGTTCAAAAGGCAATCATGGTAAATGTCTTACTGCATGTCTCAGGTCTAAAATTAAGAAACTACAGATGTGAAAGATCACAAGAAAGAACTGGAACTGAAAAGATCAAAACCCAGTAACATGGAATAAATGACTTAATCTTTTCCTAGGCTAAACAAAAGAGAAGAATAAAATACATCAATATTGATAAAAGTATTCAAGTCAAAAAGGAGAAGAAATGTCAAAACAAGACTGAGCCATTTATATCTGATTCCTGTTCACATCTGAGGTTCAGGCAAACTGTAACTGTTTTATAATGCATTCAGCTTTATTTCAATTAATAAACAGGCCCCCATATCTAAGGTAGGGATTTTCTCCCTTGGCAAAACTCCAGTTGACTTCTTGGGGGACACGACTGTAATTAAGATCTTTAATTTACAGTATGTGATGTAAGTCACGTCATCAGTTGTTCTGACTTCCCTTGCCAGATTACAGGTGTACAGAAAGCTGACCCTTACTTCAGAATACTCAATTATACTTCCACTAAATTAATTAGCAAGTTTCCTATCAAATTAACAGTTTTGAGGTATTTTGACTTGTTTGAAAAACAGAGCTGATGTGGGCTCGGAATACAAAGGGAAACACATCTCAGACATCAAAATCTTACAGCAAGGACATTTCTAGTTTCTGCATTAATCCAGCATTCCATACAGCCCCCACACCCTGGGAACCCAAACCCTTCTCAGTGAAATGGTGGGATACCCCATCTTATGTCCAGTCCCAAATTACACAATAATCCACCCTGGTTCTTACATCAGAAGTCAAATGTCAATGTGTCTGACTGTAGCACAGCAACACAGCAATAATTCCTGCTGTGGGAATCCACACACAGCACAGCTACTTCA
Organism: Aleadryas rufinucha; assembly: GCA_013397815.1. Classification (NCBI taxonomy): domain Eukaryota; kingdom Metazoa; phylum Chordata; class Aves; order Passeriformes; genus Aleadryas; species Aleadryas rufinucha. Next base: position 12,976 of record VZTH01017993.1, read on the forward strand.
TGGACAAGGGGAAAACTTAGCCTAGAGTTAGGGCTTCTGAAGGGAGAAAGTAGCATAGTACTACCGATTCTTGAGACACAGTTGCTGCAGACAACATCAGAATCAAAATTGTTTCCCTCATAGTGTAAGAATTGGTGAATGATTTTGAGGTTTTACTCATAAGTGATGCAGTTTGTGACATATTATTCTTCATATATTATTCGTCAAATTGCCAAATATGGTTCTTGGCTGCCTTGTACACAGAAGTTTGGCTTTCCTTGGCAAAGGCTAAATTGTGTTTGCATCAAGCCTACTGGAGTCAGTAATAGATACATTTCTTGAGGCCAGTAGAGCATTTCTTGAAACGCGATGTTCAAAACTTGCTACGGTGTCCCACATGGCGACTCAGCAGCACTGACGTAGATTGGATAAACTACAAAAATTGTTTGATGTCTCACATTCATATGTTGCCATCCCTCATTCAATGCTCTTAGTGCAAAACTTGGCAACCAATGGTACGACTTCATGATCCAATTATGCCTGTATTCCAAGAAATGGGTTTCTAATTTACCTTAATTAGAGGTACCATGCTAGTCACCTGAAACTATTTCAGTTTTATTTCTGCCACAGATAAAATAATTTCTATTCCTATGTCTCATTACCACTGCTAATTCTTCTTTGGCTTTCATTTTCTATTACAACATCAATAAGAAATTAAAAAGATATCATGAACGTTTCCTCTTCTACTATAACCTTGCTTTACTCCCCCTATTGGTAAAATCATGCCATAAATTAACAATGCATGTTTATATGGGCTTTTATGCATGAGTTCATATCCACAAACATACACAGAGTTTATTGTTACTTTCTTCAAACTTTAGAAGCTGGTTATGTATTGGTTGCGTTTCAGATAAAGAATACCTCAGAGCCTTTCTTACTGAACCCAAAAGAGTTCAGAAAGTTGCATTTAAACAAGAGTGCTATGTTAATATTACTATGTCTTTATAAATACACATCAATTAACATATAAAAACACACAACACAATTTAAAATACAGCTGGCTAGCCTCAGGATATTACACTGAGGAAACGTAAAATGTCTTACTTCACTGGTTCATGTACATAAAAACAGTAGAAGGAATAAACCTATCCATTGTTAGTCTAACCCAACCTAAACTTTTCCAATTTGTTCTAAATTTACAGTATCTAAACAGCCTGTAAGCATTCATATCTGGAATTTCCTTTGAGAGTTCATACTCAGAGTCAGGACTTCTTTGCTTTCTGATAAAAAAGCTGAACAGTTTCCATGTTCCTGGATGAAGCCATGCTCCCATTGGAATTGAGAGGAAAGTCACCAGTAACTACAAAGAGCTGGAAATAATTTCCAGGGGTTTGTGGTTTATACCACCAACAAAGATTACCATTTCTGCTTTAGGTATTCATATTGACTGGTTCATCTGTTTTGTAGTCATAAAAAGAGACTCACAGAGCTTTAAAATCTTGTGGAGATTGAGATGTGGAATAGGAATGCCACAAAAATATTTTCAACAGTAAGAATAAAGAAAGACCCAGAAGCAGATTCTCATTCCTGTCCAGATTTAAACTGGATAATTCTACTGGTTTCCATGCTGTAACTCTACTTTTTCCTTGTTTTGACTCATATCATAGTCAGTTACATCTCAATTGCAAATGGTCCTTCTACCAAAAAATTTGACTATGGAATTCATTCTTTAGATGGTCACCTCAGCTCTCCATAAAACAGCATAAATAAGCACCTCAGAAAGGAATCCAGAGCAGCACACAGAATAGGAAGATATTTGCCAGCAGAGACGACAGAGGAACAATGAAGTCACAGAATTGTCTTAACTTCCATCCTTTCCCAGGGTTTGGCTCCTTACCATGGACAAAGCTCACTCAGGATTCATGGTCTGGAACATATTCTTGAAAATGTTTCCTTATGGTCTGCATTGCTGTTACTATTTGCTGATTTCTGCAATTTATATGGTATTTTCTTTTCTTTAGCTTCTGAATGTTTTATTTAATATTCATAATATTAAATATTCATCATATAATACATATATATATATTTGTGTGTGTGTGTGTATGTTTATATACTTCAAACAGCTAACACTTTTAGACCAGGATCTGCATGGTTTTGGGTACTACCAAAGAACTGATGCTGCACAAGTGGAGCTGACACTAGGAAGGGAGCCTCCAGTATATGTTATGGCATGTGGCTGCAGTTGTGTGCAGGAGTTGGCAGTGTCATTCATTTCCAGATGAACTAAATAATAGCCTGCACTGACATTTCACCATGAAGTAAGTATAGGACATGGAATGAAAAGAATATTCTAGATCAAGGAACATTTATCTGCTTCATATATGACCAAGATCCATTCTTGAATTAAAAGTCTTTCTATCCCTAAACTTCCAACTAGAAGGTCCTCATTCATTTGATTACTAGGTAGGAAACTAGGAAAGAGATTTTAAGGTTTTCCATGATTGTTGTTTCTCAGAAATACTTTTTGAAAGTTTCATGGATGGACTAGAGAATTCTACTAAGAATTCCACATTTCAGTAATTCAGGCAATTCTCCCTTCTCCATAGTTCTCTATCTCAAGTTCTGTGCAGCAGACATCAATTTGCACAATCAGAAGACAGTTGCTAATCTGGCTGCTGATGTTTTCAGACACATATCCACTTTTAATATGGGTCACTGTAATAGAGGGGCTGTCATAACTGCAGCCTTTTGAAGGCCATCTTGCAGTCAGATTTCTGTCCATTTGCCCAGAGAGATTGCGAAGCCTCCATTCTGGAAGATATCCAAAAGCTGACTGGACATGGGTCTGAACAACTTGCTGCAGGTAGCTCAGACTGAGCAGGGGGGTTGGACTGGATGACCTCCAGTCAGTATCTTCCAACCTCAACCTTTCTGTGACTCTGTGATATTGGATTGGTGAAGCAGGAGTCTGAAGATACTGCATGATGAGAAACAACAAAGAGCACAGTGCAGTGATTTGGCTCAATCATTATTATATGAGAAAGAAAGTGCCAAGACTAGTCAAATTTGCATAGATTAAAGCAAAATCCAATTAAATTTAAAATATGTATCTATATAATTAGTGGTATTTTTAATAAATTTTTAGTGTAGAAAACACTTTTATTACATTCATACAATAGCAATTTTTGAAAGTCTGCAAAATACACTTGGAACTCACATGGCTGGACAAATGATCAGGAATGTTTTCCAGATCATTTGTTTTAATGATGGGTTTGAAATAACTTAAATGTAATCTCAGACATTCTTCAAAAGCCTGCCATAATCTCTGAGGCTACTAATGTTTGCATGACATCATTGTCATTACAATCCTGTCTCTTCACTCAGTAACTAAATAAACTGAGGAAAATATGAAAAAGAGTTTTTACTAGCATCCTATTCAGGTGTATAATTTCAAATTGCACTTCAAAATCTGGACATTAGCTCACAGAAAAATACACTAAAAAAACCAAAATTCTTTCATGTAAACCTAGCCACACAAACATAGGCAAGCATTCCTCTTCAAAGAAGTAGTTTTACACCCCTAATTATCCTTGAAACACCAGAGGAATGTATTTTTCTTTCTAAAACTTAAGCTTGTATCAGAATTTAATAGCCTCACAGTTATTCTTTTATTATTCCACACTCAAATGACTGAACATGTTTACTCAGAGTACACTGTGGGGTTTTTTTACCAAAACCCAGATATTCTCATGCAATTACCATATTTAAAATGGTCACTTCATTATGAAGTAATGTATCAGAAAAGACAGGCAATTATCAAAAGAGTAATCCTACTGTATGGAAGTATTTCTATTACTTCTTGCATTCAACATTTTCAAAACAGAAAGCAAGAGTAAAAGGAAATTCTAAATATGATTCATCCTGAATAGTGTTGTTTCTATCCCCATATAGTATTTGCAAAATTTCTCCAAGTGGCATAAAGTCTGTGTTACAAAAGCTTTCAGGAAGATAAACATTTTTTCTTTTTTTTTTTTTTTAATTAGGTGTTAAGTACTGATCACAGAGGCCCAAAGTAGCATAATGAAGTCATTTGTGCCTGGCAGATGTAGACCCAATTGAAAGTAACTGCAGGTGGATGTATTTCTTCAGTGTACCTACATAAACAGTTCAAATATCTGCCATAGTTTAAAAGATTTTTGAAAGAAAACGTATGAGATTAGTTGCCTAAAAGAAAGGGGTATAAAACCAGACAGATCATTGAAACATTTAGCAATTACCACAGTGGCTGGAGGCATCCTAAATTTTGCTGGGTTTTAGTTTACTTCTGGGTTAACAATTTAAATAAAGAAAATAAGCAATTATTAGTTACTAATCTTCTTATATGCTTATACCAAAAAATTTACTACTGAGATGTAGTGAGTTTATTTCAACACTTTTTTTTTTAATATCACCAATGTAATTTTTAAAGAACTTTAAATTAATGGAAATGCTAAAAAACCCTCTGTTCTGTCCTACCCTACAAAATACAGTATGATCTTTTTATGTAAGTTAAATTTTCTAAAGCCTCTTAACATTTACTAATGACCTTTAGGATATGTATTCTGAAATTTATTAAAGCAAAAGTACAATGATTACATAAAAATAATTCCAGATGTCTATTAATCTTGCCTAAAATGGTAGAAAACAATGAAATTCATATTTGCATCATCCATAAACATATATATGAAACAAAGTTTAACCAGAGATTAAAATTCAACCTTATGCATGAACTGCAGAATTGTACCTTCCTAATCACAACAATAGAAATGCAATTTCATAAAAAATCATTGCACTAGTATTATATTATACCACTTTCGCAAAGAATGAAACTGATTCCACTGTTTTAAAAATACTTCTGGAAGCAACTACTGAAAGTAATTCTTAAGATGAACTTTGAAGAAAAGGAGAAGCCAAATGTGTTTTCCATATATAATGAAGTACAGTTGTTGGCAGTCAAAAACCATAAAACATAATGAGATGTCACCACCTGAAAAAAGTATCTTCCCACTCCTCAGTGACACATTACAACTGTCTGTACATGAAAGAGTCCAGGTGACTCATTAGCAGCTGTGTGAGTACGCCTTTATAGCCTCCACAGGCTGTATTCTGAGAGTCATGGGCTATTGTCACTTGGACTCTAACACACTAAAAACCATGGATAAGTCCTAAATCTGAGTGCTTTCCTGCCTTAAAATAGGAAAGCTCTCTTGTCAAAGAGTGGAAGATGTTTTTTTACAGTGCGGGCAGCTAAAAGGCATCTACAAATCTCTACAGCAGGATCAGCTGCATGGCATGAATTTTCCATTCATGATCACCACAGTATGTAAAATCATCTTGAGGAGAAGTCCATCATTCATTTTACTTTTGCCATTCAACAGATTGTTATTCTAAAATTTTTCAAATAGTCTTAATATTTTGAGATTATAATTGTTGACATTAGTAATTACAAGACATGTGCCAAGATGCAAACTTGTAATGGCAAAATAGGGCACAATTGTGGACACATAAGTGCAGATGACTCTTGCTAAGTGGAACTTCTCAAAGAGAATCAAAGATCTGGTATACCGCTCAGGCTATCACAAGAGAGAAAGAGGGAGAATTTACATGTGTTATACAGGTAAGATATTTCTAAAATTATTGTTTTCTTGAACTTATAAATATATTCCAAGTTACATAATATAATACAGAATATGAAAAAAAAATCTCTAGTCATGTTGTGGTCATATTTAGTTTTATAAAGAAATTTTTAAGATGACTGAAATCTTGTGCACATTCACCAGTAAATCTTTTAAATCCATATTCTGTCTTAATGATACTTAAATATGTCTCTTCAGTAGTTTCCTATTGTGTGCAAAATATTTGATGAGGGAGTACATATTTTTTTACTCGTAACCTTACACTTTTACAAAGAATAGGTCATCACATCTGGAATACTCTTCACTTCTTCACCCACAAAAGCAAGCAACAATCAAAAGAAAATGTGAACTGATTTAGCTTTTCATTTTCCATTTTAACTTTATTAAGTTAGGAAGTTTAATCTTTCTGGTAGCTGAAATCTGAAATAAACTCATCAAAGGTGCAATTTCAAGATTCCTCACCATTGCAATTTTATAATGCAACAGTAGGCTCTACATGTGGAATTATTTCTTTCATAATATGAAGATTATTTATAAACAAATTATTTAATATTGCTTGCTGCCATTTGGGAAATAAGGACTATATCTGAAGTTCCTACAAGTGATAAACTTTGCTGTTTGCCATTTCCTCATTAACCTGGTATCTTTTGGACAGCATATATAATATAAATGTATCACAATGGAAAGTTGAAATTAAAATATTTTTGCAAAAATTCTTTTTTTTTTAAATTGCGTTTTAATTTGTTTACTATTATGTCACTGGCAAGCATGCAGATTTCTGTTTATGTTTTTGACTATAATCCTATAAAATATGAAAGGCCCTAAATATGCAGCATTATAAATATTCCCTCTAGCTATCAAGTCACACAGAGAATACACATTTTCAATAATCTAATTTTCAGAGCACTGAGTATTTACCAATTTCTGTTAACTTTTCAAAATTGTAAATACGGAGAAATATTCTGCAGGAAAAAATGCAACACCACATTGCAATTTGGAACAAAACCAATTACTAAAATAATATACACTCACAAAACACTCAGAACACTAACAGAAGTATAACCAGAATTAGTTTCCTGGAACTTCTTAGCTCACAAAGGAAAAACACTAGAGAAACTAGATTAATAGCTTTCTTAAAACGTGCTTTTCGTAAGTACATGGTTTGTACAGCCAAATGAGAACTTTAAATGTAGCAAGTCAAGTAACAAGCTCATTCATATTCATTCAAATATACATATAAAAACATTTGCCTTAAGTAACTTAGGGGGTGGTTAGACTGCATCCATTAAATTTAACCCAATTTTTAAAACAACTGTAAGTCTTGTAAGGAGAAGTCTGCTATTCATATCATCACAGCAACAAAAATTAAGAACTTAAAGGCATGAAATTTAGGGCATGCCTGTACTGTGAAATGGACCGTGGTTATCCTTCAGTCAACAGAGAAACAAGGCAGTACATCCATACGGTTTAGCATAGAGCCACACAGTCTTACATGAGCTCACAGGCGAAGTAGCCAAGTTAGTTTGGTGTGACCTTCCAGGGAGTCAGTAAGGCTGACAAGAGGCATTAGCTCATTGACAGTGCTGGAATAAAACAGTTTAACTGCCCCAGACCACAGACTGGCTCGTTAGAACTCCACTGTTGAGTTTAAGTCTGGTGTGACTAAAACAAGGCTAGATCCTTCATGCACACCTATATAAATATCACAGAAGCACAGATTCCCAGAATGGGTCAGTTTGGAAGGGACCACATAGGGTCATCTGGTCCAACCTCCCTGCTCAAGCAGGGTCATCCTAGAGCAAATGTATCAGTAACTTTTAAAGTGGAGTAGAGTAGTCTGCACAGACATACTGAGTCTGTGTACCTGTGCGCAATCAAGCATCTAAGACTAGGGATATCCATAAGGTGTCCCTGTCCCACTATCTGAACCTGAAAGAAAAGATGAAGAGAGGGCCCCACTTTTTGGATTACAAACCCAGCTTCTCCCTTTGAAAAAGGGCCAAAGAGAAGGAAAGCAGCTGTGAATACACATAACAATTTACTAAGAATTTCCCTTCCACCATCCCTCTGGTTTTTGAGGAAATCATCTTTTCTACCAGGTGATTATCACTGCATACTCACCCTCTGGATGGCCCCAGGCCATATAATTCCTAGCCAAATAAATTAGACAAATTCAGAGATACTAGAAGAACATATTCACTTTAGCAGTGGCATAATTTGCTGTAAAAGCAATCCTCAGGTCAATCTTCAGACAGTAAGTATGCACATCACTAGGTTAGACACATTTCCAGAATTTTCTTGGGAGTCCCTTTGGACTGAGCTGACATCTTGCTGCTGAAAATTCTCTCCAGTACCTTCGCAACAGATATGCACAAAGCTGGCACTACTTTGGAGAGGAATTTAGTGAAAGCCTCAAGAGTAATCATATCAGGAAAAGCAAATAATATGCAGCAGTTCTTTTTAAAAAGACTGAATCTATGTATTTTTCCTGGAAAGACAGGGATTATCAAAAGGTCACTTTTATTAAAAGAAGATACCAGACTATAGACAGAAAGTTCCACAGCAAGTTGATACCACTTTCTGTGATATGGTCTCTAGAGGGAGAAAATACCAATTGCTCAAACTCACAGATGTCAGCGTATGAAAAAATTTAATCTTCCCCAAGAGCACTGAACAGGTACTGAAGCTAACTGCATCTTCACACAGTTCACAGAATTCCTCATGTCAAATGGGGAAGAAATGGGTCTTCTGGGATTGAAATGCATCTGATTATGTTCGGTGTTGGAATGCCAGTCCTCTTCACTATGTATTTTCAGTTTTCTTTACATTATTAATTATGTGCCAAGTAAACTTGCATTAACCCTCAGAGTCATACAATATTCCTTGGAGCAGATTTATGAAGTTTGTGTCAAAGATTCATTTCAATCCATTAAGCAAGTCTGGGCTGGTAAGCAGTCCTGAAATCATGACATCTCTACCATGCATGTGAGCTAATTTTCTTCAAAACATGCCTCCTTGCTTTCCACTGTATTTACCAAAGGAAAACAGCTTGAAAAAGCAGAAACAAAAGCACTGTATTACAGCTTCAGGTAAAGACAAAAGATAGATCCAGCAGGGAACCCTCAACCAGTCCTGGACAAGAAAAGTTGGCATTTTCCTATAGGTGGTTCTATTGGCAAAAGTGATAGCAATAGAGGAAAAATGGGAAAAGGTTGATTATGGTTGAAGCCATGGCTAGCAACAGAAGCTCCTGGCATCAGCTCTTTTAGGGGAAGAAGAGCTCTGTACTTTTTCTTTCCTTTATACTCCCCTGAATGATTAACAGATAATATACATAAGCAGCAGGGTTTGATCCAAGTTATTAAGAGCTTCCTGAGCAGCCATGCAGAAGGTGAGAATTCCTGGACCAACTAATCCTTGAAATCTAAAACAAAATTCTCTACTAAAAACACTAACATTTTTCTCAGTAACTAAATAAGAATCCAAAAATGAACATACATAAGGTCCTAAAGAGACAAACAGGAGGGAGAATGTCAGTTTTTCCTGATACGTCTGCCTAATTCAGGGTTTGGATACCCAAATGTTTAGCTATATGTGTTCCTTCTTTAAAGGGTGGAACTGGGCTCCCAAACCAGAAGCACAGGTGAAGCTCAGGTGTCTCATTCATTTAGGAGACAATAGGAGGTCAACAGTGAAATGTCAAGACAGGCAACATAATCAAGACCCAGCAATTAATGTGGAAGGTGAACATGCAGAATATAAATAAAACACTACATCGAAAGAACTTTACCTCTGCTGGATAGTTAAGAGAGGTGGTACATTCTCTAAGAGTTTCAAAAAGTAAACAATGGAAAATTAGGAACATGTCCTGTGGTATTTCAGAGACTAGAAGAGCCTAGGGTCTTGTTTGCTGCCAAAGTTTGCAGGTAGGTTTTTAATTTTATCCTTACACACCTAAGCCTGTCAAGTTAATTGGCAGATACAGAGATGTGCATGAAAACTCATGAAAATCAGTTCCACTCACCTCTGTGAAATATTTACACAGAAAATAACTACAAAAATCTTTCTTCATACTTTCAAGATGTTAACATTTTCTTGAGCAGGTTCTGAGAAAAACCCTATTATATAAGCACCCTTCCACAAGAAGCTGTGTTAGTGTTTTTGGGTTCCCCATTTATTATGTTATATAACATCCTGACTGTGGCTCTAGGTATTACTCCAGTAGGCTATACTACTATTTGTTATCATTCCATGACAGCCTCCAGACAGGACACTGCTCCAAATAAAACAGATGGCTGTTTCCACTAATGTCAGTCAGAGCAAGGTCCACCGTTTTGATCCTGTACTTTGAGCACACAAAACACAAAAACACACTTGCTTATATTTTAAAATCATTGTCAAATTAAATACAACTACAATGACTAGCCTTTAAACAAAGTTCTGTTTTTAGAAGTAGATCCTGTCTCCAAATATCAAGATTTTTCACCATACATACTGTATAATGTCCTAGTTAGGCCAATCAAACCCCAAGTTCTTGGCCTGAAAAGCAGACTCCACAGCCAAATAAAATAGCACTGGGGATCTGTTACAAACGTTTCATGAAAAATTGTCAGACCCAGAGTTTTCAGTACTGTGACTATATTTTATATCATAAATGACTGAAATTCTTTTTATAATTAATTAACCTATTTTCCAGTTTTTCTCTAAATTTTAACAGGTATTTGAAAATGGCTCTGGCATAAATTAATAATATACTATATATTTTGAAAATAAGATACTAACTAAAACAATTTCCTTCCCAGAACACTGGGACTTAAGAATATATTTTTATAAGTCTGGAAAACTGCATCCACTCACAAAAGTATGTGTGACACTACAATTATTATTAGTCCATCTTTATGGGCAGTGATCAAAAAAATCCTTTGTATCTTACATGCAAACAACAACATGAGAATCCACTGTTGCATAAAACAAATTTTCTCCCATACAGCTCTCAGAGAAAATTCTTTTTCTGTTTAATTAATTTTGCTATTTTTTATCATTATTGTTATCAAGTTAATATTTAATTGATTATTATTTCTAATTCTTGGTGAAATGTATTGCATTTCTAATGTCATTGTCTTGCAAATACAAGGCATATCTCTTTTGTATTCACATTGTATTTACTGATGTTTTTTAGTATTTTTTCATTATCCTTTCTTGTTTTAAGAATTTTCCATCTTATAAAAATAAATGTTCATTCTACCCTCTCCTGCAACTTTAAAGCTTTGCACTAAAATTGTGTGCAAATAGACAATTTTTTGTTGTTGTTTTATTTCTTTCCTTCTGGATTCTGTTCTACTTCTATTTCTTTTTTGTTATGTTTGGTGAGTTTAATTGCATATAACTATTTTACATAATGTTTTAGTACTGTGGTGGGATAAATTGCCATTACTTCTTTTGAAGATTAATTTTTACTCAAGTCACTGTCAAATATATTCCAAAGAACAAGCTTGTGATCTTGGTATTTTTTTCTCTGTAGTTGTGCCTGAGTAAGATTTCTCCTTTAGGTCATAGACAGATCAGAAACAGGGAAAAATCTCATTACATTTTTACCCAGTAGATGTATTTCCTTCAGGAACAAAAGACTTTTCAAACAGAAACAAATAATCTTTTCTCCTCTCCTTTTTTTCAAGTGCCAGTACAAAGTCAAGACCATTCGACTGTCAAGGTTTGGCAGGCATGCCCAGTGCTAATGTGTCACCTTCCAAAGGTACCTTTTAAATAAACATAAGCAATCAGATTAATGATATGTTCCATATATAAACATAGGATAGGATGGTGCAATTAGCCTTCTGAGAATCTAGTATTGCATATGGGAGTATGCATATGGGAGTATATAAGTATATAAAGTATAACTATTTTGGCTTGTAAATACCTGGACACTAATGGCATAAGCTCACACAAGTAAAAATTGTATCCATAAAGCGAATCCTTTACCTTGGTTCTTATTTCATTTGAAAAAGTCAGAACTTAAAGGAGTTATAAGACTGATGAGTCACTTTGAAACAGCATATCCTTGAGCTGCCTTCACTCTTATAAAATTTAGTCCATAAGGAATATTATATTGCCCTACACAGATAATAAAGAAACTTTTTTTAAGAGACTCAGACTGATGTATGTTAAAATTGAGAGGAAAGCATTCTAAAGACGTTTAAAGAAGACAACTCTACTCCATCCTTGTCCCCAAAAGCATGAGTTTCACAGCACTTTGCATGAAGATATGTAATACCCAAAAAGATTAAATAAAAAACATTTGTAAAGATCTATCCGCATTTTTCATGAAAGGTTATCTTTTACATATTTATGAGTACAGATCTCAAAGTTCTACTAAAGATAAAATATAGGTTACCAGGAAGAGCAATTGAAGTACCCAGTAAACCCTTGCCCTAATGACAGAGTAGGTTTGTTTACCATGTATGTGGGTGAAGGAGTGACCTGGCTAACTGTGCTGCTTCAGCTGAGCAGATGAACTGAAAAGGTTTACCTATAGAAATGGTCAGCAAGAGTTTCAATAAAGAATCTGAAATTCTTCTTTCTCTGCTTTTGGTGAGGTTACTACCTTGGCTAAATAATACTTCTTTTCTAGCATGAAATTTCATGTCTGTAATCCCTACAGTTTCTTTCCTAATAATCTTTATTTCTCCACAGTATTTTCTACTTTTGTCTTCTTTTTCTTTTCCCCTACTGCAGTCCTTCCTTGTCAGTTGAGATATTCCTTTCTGTTCTCCTTCCTTTGCCTCAGAGGTCCAGTCTCACACATTAACTTCTTTCCTTTATTCTCTCCATTACTTATTAACAGATCAATGTCATCTGACTCTTCCCTGTTCCAATGTAAATACTCCTTAGTTTCTGTGTCTTTAAAAGGCCTGCTCTTGTCCACGTTTATTTCTCCAGTTACAGATGACCTCTCTAATTTACTTAATAACAAAGCATGCACTACTGTTTGCAGTCAGGTTTGGTGAAGTCTTTTTGCAGTCCTCTTGTCTATCAGACCTTTTGCCCCTGAATTTGCCCATGAAATGATTCCTGACATTCTTTCCAATGATCTGTTCCTAGACATAACTGACAATAAATGTATCATCCATACTTGCTTCCATCTATCAAGCTGCTTTCAATACAGCTCATAATGCTTTTCCTGGATTTTAGATCACTCTTGGATTCCATGCTTCTTCTCTGTCCTGATTATCTTTTATAAGTCCCTCAGAAGAGCATTCTTATATCCCAGTTAGTTCTGAACAACATTTCACAGAAGTCTGTCCTTACATTTCTCTTTCCCCCACTTACATATTAACTCTTGATAATATCAAGCCACTATTTCTCTAAGCATGACTCACAGTTAAACCTCTCTTCCAGACCAATCTCCATACCAGTCTAGTGATTCACCATTATTTCAACTCCAACAAGATTAGAACAAGGATCCTTACTTCTCTTTCACTGCAATTTTTGCTCAAACTTTCTCCATCACTGTAGTCAGTAACTTGTCACTGGGACAGGTAAATTGGAGATTATCTGCAACTTCAGTTTCCTTCTACATTGTCACTTCTAGGTTATGTGCTAGTTCTAAAATTTTTTTCTGCATAAGATCTCAAGGGTATGGTCTTCCATATTAATTTAAACAGCTGAAACATCTATCTAGGTCTAGGACTCATTGCAACCATGTCCTTTTACCTCAGCTGGTTAATTGCTATTATCCTTCATTTCTTTCACCACTCTCACCCCTTAATTCAAAACAAAACTGTGACTGTGCACCACCTTCCCTTCCTTTTTGTCACTGCATCAGACCCAAGCTAATAATTTTCCCTACCAAATTTCCAAAGTTTGTTCCTGCATCAAGCTTTGAGCATCTTGCTTGCAGGAGCGCAATTCATCTGTGTCAGACATAAATGCAACAAACAATTCCTTAGCCTACCCTTACATTCAAAAGAACCAAATAGTTGTGGAATGCTGCAAAGTGTTAATTAGTACTACATCAATATATTTTTACTTGCATGGATAGAAATTTGAAATTCAAAACTAAATTGATAGGTAGCATGGGAAAAACAAAAAGATGATGCTTGAGTGCCAAAAAAAAATACTTCTAAGAAGTTTATAAACATAATTGTAATAATCTTTGGGGTTTCCTGTCGGGGTAGTATAAAATAAGAGAATTTAAGGTATACTATTAGTCTTCCGAAGTATTAAATCTTGAAGGTCATTAAGAGCAAATGTCCATGTTTGATAAAGTTTTTTCACAGAATGACCAAAGCCTCCATATGGACTTACAGACAGAGAAATTCTTACATGTTTACTCTGAGCAACATAAAGAAGACTCACAGGCAAGTGGAGAAAATAACTGTGATTTAAAAATTCAGAGACAGGTATTGTTCTTTAATATTTCAATTCTTAAAATTGAAAAGATTTACTATTTCAAAACATTTCATATATAGCTATACATAACATGTAATCTTTATATAACCTCTCAGTTAAAAAAAGGACCATATTACATCAGCAATAATAATATTACTTGCATGTCTTCAAATAATAGCTCAAAATGGGCATTCAATAAAAATTGCTAATGCCAAACACAGATTAGGTTTCTTCGCAATATGGAAGATTTAGCTTTGGGCATGCTGAATGCGGGGCTGATGTGAAATTCCGCTACTCACAATTGCCCACACATTGACCACAGAATTTCTCCATAGCACAAGACAATCTATAGCAAGTGAGGGTAAGCAATCTCTGAATGCTGTGACAAGCAAACACACAATGAATGCTCATTAAGTCATTTTTTTAAAAAATATGTATGTTCTCACCTTGTTGCAAACTCTCTGGCTCATCTGTTGGGTGTTTAGAAAATGTACTAGTGATTGTCCAAAAGAAATACATCCTTAACAAATGTCTAGAATTCAGTCAAAAGAGGTAGTTCTGTCCACTTTATTTTCCCTGTGGTTTCCAGTATTTTCTTTCCCTTGCTACACCTTTCTTACCTGCATTTAATACACTGTCATCCTTCTGTCCCACTTCTAACCTGCTCCATTTCTGACTCGGCACCTATGCAGTTTCCAAAGCAGTTTCCACACAGTTTCCTTGCAGACCCAAAGCTATGCAAAAGCCTAGATGACAACTGTATTTCTGGCAACATCACTGCCCTGTTAATAATTTTGACAAGAGTGCAACACTTGACAAATAACAATTTCTTAAGAAAGCTGGCAACTCAAAAGTTTTCCATTATCATAATTTCTGCATAGAAAATCATTAAAAATGAAACCAGCAAAGATGGAAGTAACAGTTTTGTTTTGCTGCAAATACTTTCATGACTGATCTTGTTCTGTTACTTGATATAAGGCAAGGAACAAAATTAGCGAGTGTTGATAACATCAGGCTACCACTCATTATTCATCCTCAGTATCCACAGTCCATTAATATGAGACAGAGACACATGAGCTATTCCTTAAATATTTCACTTTCTGAAATATTTGTTTGCATAAGATCTTTTAAAAACCTACTACTGAGCTGGCAGATGTCATCAACTGTCCCTGAAACAGTTAAAATATTGCACCTTTGCATCACTGAAAAGTGATTTTCAATACGGACAGTTATAATCACGAGCTGTATTGTTAACTAAGCCAATATAGACTTTCTTTTCAAACTGTATTTGGGAGCATTTGAATTGACTTAAAAAGTAAGCCAAAAATGACATTTCATCATTACTGAATTTCCAAAGCAAAGTAGTATTATGTACTGTCCAGCTGAGCCACCTACCAATAAGAGACTTGAAATTACAATAGGGCAGCTTGGATAAGGACACATGGAAATCAAAAAGTGCTGTCAACAGTTCCACAAGATGTAATTATCCACACATAGTATCAGATCTAGCTGTGCAAAAAATATTTTGTCAGCTGTACTGAGAGGAAAAGACTGCTGCCTAATTTGACTCCCATTTAGAAATATTCAAACATGTGAAAGCACAAAAAGATCATTAATTTGCTTTCATTTACTTCAATCCCATGAAAGACTTCTTTACCATTATCCACCAGAAAAAAGGTTTTTATTTTGCTCAAAGAATTAATTAACTTTTATAAAATATCTGCATTTCTTTAATAGTATGAGGGAATAAATATCTTCAATGACAAGTGACAATGTTTATAGCATCACAATTATAAGCATATTATAATGGCAGGCACAAATGGCTCAAGGTACGGAATACTAGTTTGACCTGAAGATTTCTTCAGAATAAGATGGCAAATTACAGATTTTCTGATTATCTTTACAAATGTGTGTACATACAGAAAGTCTTACTTATTTCATGTACCACAAAACAGTGATGTGAATTCAAAATCAAAAAGGGATAATTTACTCTTTCATCAGCACTAATATACAGAGTATGTATACCATCCAAGAAATCAATTGTGAAATCAACCTGCTGTGAGGTAATAGTTGCTTTCAGATTCACATTATGAATTTTGGAGAAAAATGAAACCAAGACTTGATTTTTCTGAATTCTTTATCAAGCAAACTTGCAATAAATTCAAATATGCTGTCAAATTTTAGTTTGCAAATTCAGTGATCAATGTTGATCTAGAAACAACCTTTCCGTTTTGTAGCTGCATCAACTATGGTTTTCTGAACATCAAATGACAAAAAAAAAAAAAAGAAAAGAACCCTAATTGCAGCTAAAAGAAAGACTTCACTAGTCT
This sequence comes from Aleadryas rufinucha, assembly GCA_013397815.1. Lineage (NCBI taxonomy): Eukaryota > Metazoa > Chordata > Aves > Passeriformes > Aleadryas > Aleadryas rufinucha. The sequence continues at coordinate 29,348 of VZTH01017993.1, forward strand.
GTCTCTATTCTCACATGGTTTGGGAAGTAGAGGTATAAGAACAAATGGAGACATTATAGATTTCAATAAGTAAATTGAGTGGTTTATATGCTTGCATAAATAATCATAAAATTACCAATAGCTCACTCCTAACTGCCCTTAAGGCCACTTTGTGTGTCTGAATTAACCAATACTAATGCAGTGTACTTTCTTGTTTCTTTCTTTGTCATCCCTTTTTTTCCCCAAAAAAATTGAGCAGTGTAGACTCTTGACAGGTTTACTGCAAATATACAACATAATGCAGTAGAGAACTGCAACAGTGTCTTCTCATGAAACAGTGCAAGATACTTCATGAAAACACTAGACCTTTGCTATGATTTTAGCAGCTATTTCATGTTACTGAAATGTTTTTCAAGACAGACATGAACAAGCACACAAAAAGTGCAAAAAATGTCTTTTTCTCACTTTTTACTTTAAAAATATGAAAACATTTTTTCTTGAGAGCTGAGAAAACATGTTAATAATTTGTCCAAAAAGAAAAAAGTCAGAAATTAGTAAACAAATGACACTCTAAAATGAAAACATCCACAAAACTCTAGTATGATTCAACCCTAATAGCTGTTTACAGCAGCATGCTTCTTCTGTATTTTCTTCGTTTCCACTTAAAACAATTTTTCTTGTTATTGCAAGATTTGCATTTTATAAAAAGAAAGACATTAGACTGAATTTAATGAAGAATAAAAATATAGTATTCAGACTAATGAAAAGAAAAAAATAAGGCTACCTTGCTGGTTTGTCAAGGCTAAATTTCAATTTGCCATCTTCGATATAAATATATTAACATAAGAATTGATAAGTGCATTGGCATATGAGGAATACATGGAAGGCATTGAAAGCATCAGCAATAGAAGAGATTTTTAAACAAAGGAGCCGTACTACTGGAAGTAGTGTCATTCTTAAGAGAGTCAACAAAAAGAAACTCTGCTCTAAAAAGAAGGTAACTGAAGTGATTCACTTCCATACTAGGAAAACATAATTCAAATCAACATTACCCCACAGCACTTTGGCACACAATTTTCTTTCAACTTCAAAGTTTGGAAAAATTCTGTGGTCTGGCAATAGAGCAGCACAAGGGTGCAACTGTAGACAGTATTGTGAAGTAAAACTGTGTTCTTTCAGAAGAACGCAACTATACCAATTAATGTAAAGTGTTTACTTATTTTTAAAGATATTGTAAGATGTGTAATCAAATATTCTGATCTTTCACTTCTTTACCACAATCCAGGAGCCATACCTGCCTCCATAATTACAAACTGAGTTGTAAACTCTGATTTTCTTCACTGAAATATAAAAAGCCAGTTAACCAAAGTATGCCTAAAAATGAGACTGCAACCTGTGAGACTGTTACATGTGGAGTTATTAAGTACGCAGTATCTTCTTCTTCTGTAATGTCTCCTTCCCATATGAGTGGCTGTCACAAGGTTAGCCATGCTTAGCAGAGTTAAACAAAGAACACGTCTATAAACAGAGAGCATTACTCTCATTCAAGCCGTAGTATCTTCCTGAAACTGTCCCTCCCAGGAAACTCTTGGGCCACCCGTGATACATCCCATTTAGGAGCTATTTGTAATTGATGGACTCTCCAAGACTGCCGATATATTATGACCACCCATTGTGGGTTTGCTTGAGGAATGCAACTCAGGCCATTCAACAACAACAGTACGAGTCTCCATGAGTTGAGTTAAAGGACTAAAAGCTCAAACACAGAATAGAAGATCTAGCAAATTAATAAATGGTAACTAAATAACTGACTTAACAGCAGCTTCCCATTCCATCTCCAAAAATGATCTGTAAGCTAGAAGCCTAAATCACTTAAGTGTTTTTGTATCCTACTATTTAGTCCATAAGCCAACATCTGTAGCAGATACCTTACACTCTCATGTACAAAAGCCTGGAAAAGTACAAAAACTTCTGATTCATTAGTATGGGCTGAATGTTTTTGCAATCAACTTACGTTTCCAGACGCCAATATCACTATTAATAAAGAGCCACTGTTGTCTTGCGAGTATCTCCGTCATGAACATTGCTGTATGATCCAGCTACACTCCAACAGAATATTGTTCCCACCAACTACTGTATAAATCTCAGTCATTTTGCTGTTCTCTTAGTTTGAAATGTAGCAGAATTTGTTTTTACTTTCAAATCTTTCCAATTTTTAAATTGAGAAATTTTTAACTTAGAAGCATGGTAGAAATGAAAACAAAAGGATGCATATTTGACAGGGTTTGAATATTGTCCATTAATGACCTGTAACTTAAATTTAGCTCTTAGGAAGCCCTTCATTCTACATCTCGACTATAACTCTGATGGACCATCTCATTTGTTCTCCTTTTGAACTGTTAGGCTATACTTTGTGTCCGTCAGGCACAAACCAGCAAACATTTAATAAATCAAATAATGTCAGAAATAAAGGCACACATAGCTAAGTTGAAAGGCACTTTGCCATCTAATATATAATTTCCTACTAAATTAAAGTAAGTGATTTTCAATACCGTTTTTTATACTGTACTCATTGGCACCACTTCTTTGAAACCACTGCACATTAAAACTCCCAAAATAACTCAGTGGAACAGGAAGTGTTTACAGAAGTGGGACCTTTAAAACCATGACACTTTTTCACTTCAGCTATAAGCACTATGACAGGCTGGCCAGCTGTACTGATGTCAATCAAATGGATTTCAGATCTGATATCATACAGTTTATTTACAAAACTCTTCACCGAAATAATAAATAATAATAAAAAAATCTGGCTTCTTTAGAGTTTCCCATGTAGCATAATAGGATAACAAGAAACCTCTTCCTCTTCTAGCATAAGTCTTAACTATGTAATTTAACAAATATATTAACATTTGTTTTCCTTGACTTGCTTCTGGACAACAGCCTCTTTCCCTTCAGACTCCATCACATTCTCTTTTGTTTGCATTTCCTTTTTAAAGAGGCCAGAAATGCTAGCTCTAGGTAATTGTATTGCCTCTCCTTACATGCAAATAGGAGACAATATGACTCATTTCGCTATACAAAACCCTATCACATTGGTCAATCTTAATACATTGGTTACATATTAAGCATATTTTCCTGGAAGTTTAATAGGGATTTTTCCTTTTAAAATAACACATGTGAAAGATTTCTGATGTTCTAACACACACCACTGTTCCATAATACACAACCTGACTTAGATAGCAAGGGTCTTTATTAATTCAGCATTGCTTCCTTTTCATAAAGATTCTATTTTCCTCTGGATGGTACTCATCCTCTGTGGCTGAGAGATTTGCAATGTCTAAATGTGCCTGGATGATATAGCCTGGGACTCAAAATATATTTTGTTCATTAATTATTCCACCCGATATCTATATGCCCACAGAAAGAAAGTTCCTTTTATTGCTGGGTAATCCACCTTTTTCTGGAAAATATTTGTCAGATAGCAAATCCTAAAGACAAACCATGGTCTTAAATTATATATTGCATATTTAAATATTTTCAAGAGAAAAGGATATTCTGTTTCAAAATAATAAAGTTTCTCACACTTAAAGAAAAAGTGGAATCATATTTATTTCATATGGACTTTTGTATCTTGAAATATTGCACTTAACTTTCATGAAGGATCTTATTATTTATAAGATGTTTTAAAACTCTGAGTACATATTTAAAGTAAAAGTAACAGGAGCTGTTCAAGTCATGGGATAGCAATGCTTGCATAACTCTTGGTAAGTCAGCAGGAAAACTAGCTAAACATGCCAGACTAGCAGCTTCCCAATGGAGAGTGTATCATATTCTGCAGTGCAAACAAAACATTTTGAAGTTGAGTCATTCATAGACAGAATTTGTTCCAACTTTCAAATACAGAGTAAGTCTGAAGTTTGGAAAGAAGTGAAGTGAAAAACACTTGAAGTGAACATTTGAAGTGAAAGTACCACTTTCACAAAGTATCAGTAAGTACCATAGCTGCTTACATAAATTATTGACAGAAAAACCTCAAAAGTTTCATTTCAGAGGCGATGCCAACATTTCAGGTGCTAGCTGGAACCCATTCAAAACTTACAGATCACATCTCGATTAGAAGCAAAATCAAAGGTAGTCCATGTTCATATTTCACACTAAAAAACCAGTATTCTGCAAGGCAAAGAAGGGATTTCAGAAATCTTTATGAATTCTGTAATGAATCTCAGCTTGGGTGTCCCTCATTAGGTACATTTTTAACCTTAATATGAGTACTAAAGATATTTCTCTAAAATGGCCCAATGAAAAAATGATTTTTCTAAAACAGCACTTTTTTGTAACTAATATTTCTTGGCATGACAGGCATTTATAGGAACCTATTGTCATAACTGATGTATTCCTACAGACTTTTGGGCTGCTTCTCTAGCAAAACAAAAAAAATTCTCCATTTTGTATCAAACTTCATATTAAAAAAGTCTTGAAAATAGAATGGAAGGAATTCAACTTCTAGTTAGAATCACAGGAGAAAATGTTATGTGCTTCAGATACAATAAAATGCTGCCATGGATAGTGTGACTTTTAGTTTACAGTACATCTTGGAAGTTCTCAAGACTTGTCTGATGGTTCTATGTGTATTACTCCTAAGGAATTTTAAGAGAAATATGTACCCTTGAAAGGGTAGCATTTATGTCATACTCTTTGTATAAACTTTAATCTTTCTATATGCCTTTTCTTAGAATGATAGCTCTACAATTTCTGTTTCCCTTTTTTTTATTATTATACTGTTTATTATATTTGGCATTGTACACTTATCTGAAAAATTCTTTAATATAGGAAGGTTAGCTAAAATCTGATAACTGGAATCAGATGTTGCTTTTAACTACTACAGACTTCTCATTCTCAATGTTCTGTCCAAATTCAAAGTGGGTAATTAAATTTCAATTACTCTGCTCTACAAAGGCTCCTATACTACACTCATCATCCTATCTCAAACCTAGAATTTTAATTGTAAAAAGCATAATCTCAATTTGCAATGGCATCTGTTATATTTCAGTGTGATGTATCTTAAACCAGTGAAGGCCAACTGGTGACTTTGCAGGCCCACTGCTGAGACAGAGGTAACAAAGGCTAATGGACTCTAACTGCCTACACATGATCAGCATTTGTACAAGGAATCCCTTGCCTAAAATAAAAGGTTTAATATTATAAGTAATTTTTCATTGCCTTCAGTATGCCAGACTGTATAGAACTAGGGGAAAAAATAGTATGGAAACTCTGGCTTTAAAAACTTTTGAATTGACACAGATATTCAGGAAAAATTCTCCCTGTGGAGTCCATCATTCATCCTGGGAAATATACTATTAGCATATCAATAATTTTTCTTTTTACATTTTTACCAGTGAAGAACATTTTCATATTGATAGTAGATCTACTAATTTTCACCTTACCCATGAAGTTTCTGAATACTAAAATACCTCCAGCAAATTTCAACATTCTCTTGAATGGTAAAGGTATTTCTTTTTTTTTTCAAATGCTTAAAAGGAGAGAAAACCCAAAACAAACCGACAAAACACTCAAAGATGAGTGAAAACAGAACTGCAAAATGGAAGATAAAGAAGAAGGAGGTTCCTTAAATCTTTAGATGATCCATAGAGTTTATGTCTGAGAAAGCCATACTTGACAGACTTGTGCTACAACTCGGGAAACTTCCTATCACCTAATTACAATGCAAGGTCTATTCCTAAAAAATACTGTTGAATTTATGGCCATGAGTTCTGAATATATATTGTGAGACCATAGATGATTCTGTCTTGACTGTAAGCAAGGGGAAAATAACACTATTTCAGCCGAATATACAAATTTATAATGTGATATTTAAAACTATGAGCACTCTATCTGCTTTTGGATACACTAATAAAAAGCCTTTTCCAGAAATTTAACTTGGCGTAACAGTGAGAAAAAAGATTCATATTTCACTAGTCAATTTTTAAGACCAGTGTTAGTAGAAGTTGCACAACAAAGTAATTATATTTTCCATTTGTTTCAAAATTTCATAGTTAATTAAATTATTAAATTTGAAAGTAAAGAAAACAACATATTATAAATATATTAATAAAAAACTGTTCTCTCTAATCAGGGTCAAATGTCTGTAAAAGTAAAAAAGCCAATTTTTTTTAAAAAAGTTTTTCTGGCACTATCAATTCAATGTAGAATTTCACAGCTTTCATACTTTATCAGAAAAGTGCTTCTTCGATTACTTTTAAGTGCAGTTTTAATGTGTCTAGGTATAATGGATATGGTACACATAGATGATAAATATGTACACTTATTCAGAGAAATATGGGTTGAGAACAATTCCAGATATTTCTTCAGGATTTAGCTATCCTTGTTTCTCAAAGTCTCTGCACCACAGCAATTGTACTTCCCTTGAGCAAGTTCAGTAATTTTTTAAATGGACTCTTGAGCTCCAACTTGTTAATAAGCAAAAGGCTTCACTTTGTCCCAAAAATTCTAGATAAAAACAGAGCCCTTTCTTCTTTAAGCATTTTTGATACAAAAAGTAATTTCTTCACTTTAGAAAGCCACAAGAAAAGAGGCCGCATGAGAGCAAAGTCTATAGAGTCATGCCAAGAGAAAAATTGGCTTGTAAAATAATTTTAATCTTAAATAAACTTGTACTCAGTAATCCAGAATAATGAATAAATAGATTTTAAAACATTATTGGTATTCAGAAAAGACCACTAAATGATAAGATTTGACATGTCTGCATTAGCTGTAAGAAAACTTGAATAATCTGAAGACTGTGAGATAGTTTTAATTCTTGTGAGCATTGGCTCTGAAACAGATTCAGAAAGACAAAAGGAAAGAAATAAAAATCCTGTTTCCACTTGCAATCTTTGTGACGTGTCCTTGAAAGTGGTTTTGGAGCTGAAAACCCCTGGCATTTCAGGCAAATGACAGTCTCATCTTTATTCAACTCTTAGTGAGCACAGGAAATAGAATAAAATAGAATAATTATGCTATGTTATGCCTGGAGCTATGCCTGAGAAGCTGTGACCTAGTTTGAGGGGTCCATAGAGCAGCTATCTGCAGTGCGGGTCCCAGGCCCACCAAGGAAACCAGGTCAGAAGTGGACAAAGCTCAGATGGGACTGAAGGGCCCAGGCTGAGCTGAGACACGTCCCCTGGGTCCTTGGCAGGAGACCATGTGGTTGGAGGCTCCAGGGAATGCCTGTCCCAGCCATAGGAGGCCTACACTCCCAGGACCCTGGCAGGAGCAGACCTGCACAACTCATAAGCCTTCCCTTAGACAATGATGGTTGACCACTTTGGGAAGAAGAGTATTGGCCAATGGACCTTTGCTCTGATGAGCACTGCTGTTCTCAAGCTCTCCTGTTTTAGCATTTTTTTCCACAGAAAACAGGTCAGGCATTTCTAAAATTGTTTACAAGGAGAAAAAAAAATCCACAGGGAAACGAACAGGTATTGCTCACCTCAAAAATGTTTGCAACCATTTAGTTCAGGAGCACACCCTGCTTCAGACTGAGCACTTTGTCTTTGAGCCTTTCAAGTGTGAGAGATGCAGGGGTTTGACATCCTATGGAAACACAGCTGAACTTGATGAACACAGACTTCAAAAAAACACACTTCACACATGCTTTTTGCAAATTTGTTCAGTCATTCAAATCATCATAAAATGATCCACAGCTCTCACACCCATCAGAAGGTACATGCCTTCTTGCCAGAAAGGGACACAGCCAACACCTAGGCTGGAACATGATTAGCCATTCAGTCCCTTCCAGTAATGCAGGGCTGGGAAGAAATATGAGAGATTTCCTCTACTGCTAGAGAAAGGAGGAGATAGAAAGAATAAAATTCAAATTTGAATTATAAATTGAATTAGAATTACAATTACAATTAAATAGAATAGGGCAGAATTCAACCGGAAGAGACCTACAAGGATCATCTAATCCAACTCCCCAATCATTTCAGGGCTGACAAAAATTAAAGCATGGTATTAAAGCATGGTACATTAACCAGGAAGCCTGTTCCAGTGTTTCACCATCCTCTCTGTAAAAAAATGTATCATCATGTCAACTCTAAACCTCCTCTAGTGGATGTATCTTTGAGGCGCTCCCACATGTCCTGTCACTGGACAGCAGGGAAAAGAGATGAGCACCTCATTCTTCATGTTCCCTCCTCATGAAGCTGTAGAGAGCAATGAGGTCACTGCTCAGCCTCTTTTCTCCAAACTAGACAAGCTCAAAGTCCTTAGCTGCTCCTCATAGGATTTGAAGACCTGCTATGATGGAGTGACTGCAATGGTCCACAAGGGAAAACTGACTGTTGTCATCTACCTAGGCTTGTGTGAAGGCCTTTGACAAGGGCCCACATGATGTCCTTATCTCCCAGCTCGAGAGACATGGATTTGAAGGGTGGATTTAAAGGCTGGATGAGGAATTGGCTGGATGGGCACAGCCAGACTGTTGTGGGTCTACGTCCAGGTGTTGGCCAGTAATGGCAGCTATCCCTCAGGGCTCCATCTTGGGACTGGTGGTCTCTAATATCTGTCATTTAAAAGGCAGTGGGATTGACTGCACCCTCAGCAAGTCCACAAGATGACCTGAAGCTGAGTGGTGCCATTGACACAACAGAAGGGAGGGATGCCATCCAGGGGGACCTGAACAAACTTGAGAAGTGGGCCTGTGAGAACCTCGTGAGGTTCAGTAAGTCCAAGTGCAAGGTGCTGCACCTGGGTCACAGCAACCCCAGCCATGACACTGTGAGAACTAATTGAGAGCAGCCCTGCAGAGAAGGACCGGAGGGTTCTTGTGGATGAGAAGCTGAACATGAGACAAGAGTGTGCACTCATAGCCCAGAAGGCCAGCCACATCCTGGGCTATGCATAAGAAGCATGGCCAGCAGGTCAAGGGATATGATTCTCCAGCTTCAGTCTACTCTCAAGGAGACCTAACCTGGGATAATGCATCCAGCTCTGGGGTCCTCAGCACAAGAAAGATGTGAACCTGCTGGAGTATGTCCACAAAATTATCAGAGGAGTGGAGCACCTCTGCTAAGACAAGCTGAGAGAGCTGGGATTGTTCATCCCAGAGAAAAAGCGGCTCCAGGAAGATCCTATTGTGGACTTTCAGTACTTAAAGTGTTCTATAGAAAAGGAGAGCAACCCTTTGCACAGGCAGATAGTGATAGGACATGGGTTGATGATTTTAAATTAAAAGAGAGATTTATATTAGATGTTTGGAAGAAATACTTTACTCAGAGAGTATTGAAGCAATGGCACAGGTTGCCCAGAAAGGTTGTGGATGCCCCATCCCTGGAAGGGTTAAAGACAAAGTTGGATGGGGCCCTGAGCAACCTGGTCTAATGGGTGGCAACCCATGGCAGAGTGATTGGAAATAGATTGGATAGATTGAATAGAAATATTTAATGTCCCTTCCAGCCCAAGATATGCTATGATTCAGATTAAAGAATGACACACATATCACATTGACATTTTAAGAGTCTTCATAATTGTCATTCATCTTTCTCCAGATCTAGCTTCTCTCTGCAATGAACAGTGTTGGTCACTCATTAGCTGGTCACAGAAGAAAAAGGCAGTGGCAGAGTCAGTGTGATTCTCTCCAGATGTTAGCAGAGGAGCAGAAATGAAGGCATTAAATGTTGGAATAAGTCCCATAATTGTGTTTGTTTCTGGTGTGGCATGATAAGGTATGGCATGGCATGGCAGGGTATATCAGCAGGGAAGTTATCTATTTCTTTCAAGAAATGTTCTTACATGAGTGAATAACTAACTGGATAGAACACAGCTACAGTTTTGTAAAAAACCATGTCACAGTGTGCCTCAGCAACTACAATATTCCAGACAGATACACTGTGAATGATTTATGAAAAAGCACTGATTAACCAATCCCTTCAGCTGACATTATCAACATTTTAATGGAAGTATTACCATAATTTTTAAACATTTGAAACACCACTCTTCAGAAGCACAGCAGCAAGGAACACTGGTGATTGCAGACGTTGAATATTTCTATGAGATAAGAAAAAGGGGTACAGGATCCCCTTATCAACGTGCACTTTTCCCTGCCTACTCCAGCACACATCACAGCCCTGAAAGCAAGAAGGCAAAGCAAAAGTCCCTCCAGCTGCCAGATCAGCTCACTAGGAAAACTTGTTAGGGAGTGCAGAATCAAGCACTTCTGAGACTGCTGTACTTTATGCAGTGGACTGGAAGAAAAGAGGCACAAAAAGCAGCTTTAAAGAATTTCTGCTTCCCTCCTTTCCCCTTTATGCTGAACACAGTTCAGATACAGCCAGGAGCTGGGCCAAGATGCTTGGTGTGGCTATATCATACTCCATCAGTCAGCTGGAATCATTTTATGTTGCTATTTTAATTTAAGACAGAAGTTGAGTCTGTTTTTCTTTTCATATTTAATCTGTTAGCTAAGACTTAGCTTTCCCTTTTCCAAAAACTCATTTAGAATGCAGCTTATTCCACACTCCATTTTGCTTGTATTTCATCAAAATATATTTTTAATGGCTGAACTCTGATTTGTTATACAACCATTATATGTTTGTATCATGACTGCCAATTAATTTGGCTTTAAATTTCTCAAAGACCCTTCTCCCAAGAAGGGAGAATCTTCTTGGAATGCTAATGCTTGAATTTTAATTGAAATGGAGGAAGAAGCTTTGTGCCTGTTCTACATGAAAGGCCCAGAAATTTTAGAACTGGAGCTTCCCCAGAATGGTTTCTAGCATCAGCAAATGTTCAACTGCATACTAAAAATACTATCTGTTGAGCGAGTTAAATGCAACACTTTTCAAGAAAGAGAAATAAGATACCTTGACAGCTTCCTGAAGTGCTACATGAGATAATTAAATTGTAATTCCTACTTCTCTATAAAAAATGTAGCTGAACAAACTCCTAATCCTTAGTCCTTTAGTTCTTGTTTGGCAAAACTTCCTTACTTCAGCTCCTTCAGACAGAGAAGGAGACTTTATTCAAAGTACACTTCACAAAATAATTTTCTATATGCCCCTTCATGGAGCATGAAAAGCAGATGCTCACTTGCTTATCCCTTTCAATATTGTACTATTGTATTACAAGACAGTTGTGTAATGTGTGAAGGGAGCAAGTGAGATTTATCTCATCTGGAAGCTTCCCTTTATGTCCTTTGAAAAGCTGGGTTTTTTTCTGAGGCATTGAACACATTAATTTTCAGAACTGCTAAGTAAAGAGCAACCTCTGGTACTCAGCAGCTCTGAAAACCAAGTCACAGGCATCTCACTTTTCCTATCTTTTTCAAAAAGAAGGCTTAACTAGAAATGCAGAAACTATAAGTCTTAACCTTGCAGCTATCACCTCTTACTCAGGGCTTTCGTTCCCTCCCTTTAGGCACTCTCTTAATCTCTCCAACATCATCACTTTACTCTCTACATATGTTCTTTCCCTCCAGTTCTTAGTCTCCACCATTCTCTCCTCACTCTCTTTCTGACAGTTTCCAAGAAGCTGTCTGTTCTCCAAATTATCTCTATGACTACAGTTAGTGCCTTTCCTTCCCACTCCCAGCCAATCCTCTCTCTTTCCAGTCCACAGGGAACCCTGTCTAGATACTTGGTAAACAAAATTCACAGTGAACAGCTGAGTAATCAATCCTTTCAACCTAGCAGTGCCATTAGATAAAGTAGCTACCCTTGTAAGAAGAACCATAAAGATTTTATGCCAAATGTGCTATGAATTGAGAAGCTTGCCTCTGCAAGCATATTTATTTAAAATCATGTGGTGTACAGCTGTTGTTTGCTGGTAACGCACTAAAAATGAATGGAGTATTCAATGATTAAACTAAATTATATTGTCCTTTCTAGCTGACAGAAGGCTCTTTCTTTCTCTTTTAGAATCTGCCATCCTTCTTCACGTGTTTTCATATGTGCTTGCAAGAACTTTTTGATATAAACAATTTTTTGCACTAAACAACATCAACTCATATTTCATTATATTGATACACAACATTATTGGAGTTTGTTAGAAACCACAAAGAAATTATCTTTCTACTACAAACAGAGACATACATGTTCAGTGGTGAACTCTTAGTTCTGAATCCTCAGGGATTGGAATAAACTCAGTAGGACTATATGCTGTGTCACAGTAGTAGGCCCTCCACAGGCTCAACCACCCTTGTAGCAGGACAGTGGAACAGCCCAAAGCTCTACATTCTTTTCTGTCAAAGCAGTTTTTAAGATGGCAAGGGCCAAGATCTGCAAACATAACCAGTGGCTTAAAGACAGCAGCCAAACAAGGCACTGTAGGAAACCAAGACCAGTCTGAGGATTTCCAAAGGTGGGTAGAGTTGAAGATCCTCTTTTCCCCCATGATACTTAGACTGGCACTTCTCTGCTTTGACTCAATTTCTGAATCCATGTAACTGTTGGAAGTTTGAAAGTTGAACAGTTATGCAGTTCTCCAAACCTGAAGACTGTCAAGATTTTTAACATGTTGTAAGCTTGTATACTACACAGTTGTATCAGTCAATGACTATTTTTTTTTTTTAAAAGGATCATCACCCTTTTTTAACTTAGACTGACTCAAATGTGTTATAGTTAATAACTACAATTATTGCATTTACACAGTATAACAACCCCTAATGTATACTCCGTAAAATAGATTGAAATGCTATTAACGGTTTTGGTAAGATAAACATTTTTCCCTAAATAAGTTTTGAACAATGAGTGAAAACCAGGAAGTGACAATAAGGAGCTAAAATTGAGAAGTCATCTTGAAAATTAAGATAAATGCAAAGTTTCTAACTTATTCCCCTTCTCCAGCTTTCATAGCACTCATTTTATAAATCATTGCAGAGTACCACATGATGAAAGAAACAATGCCTCCTGTAATAATATTATATCCATTCAAGGTTTTTCCCTCTTTTCTGAAAGAACATTTATGCAAGGGAGAGTTATAATAATGGTTGGAATAAGCTACCTCATGGGCAGGTGCTGGGCAAGCAACAACTGACCTGGAGCACTGCCAGAACACCTCACTTTTCACTGCATCTTTCCACAACAAAAAAGTTAGCTATAATGTCTGAATTTCACTCATCGGCCACTTTATTTTTTCACCCATTTCTCTTTCCCCTGCCAGTGTTTCCCATTGAATGCAGTAGGGCTTCCTGCAGTGGCTGCTCAGAACCCAATATAAATCTTAATTATATTCATTCAAACATTGAATGAAACAAGAATAGAGTCAATTTTAAATCCCTAACCAGTGGCAGCAATAGGTACAAAAATCTTCCAGTATTAGAAACTCTGCTTAATATAAAATCTTTCTTTCAAGGTACGGGATTATTCTCTTCTGATTAATTTTTGGTTTTCTTCTTTTCTAATCTACAAGCTTATCATTGTATTGCTTAGCAGCTTCTCCTAGTGCCTTGGAATGTAATTTCTTTCTAAATTCTGTGTTGGAAAGCCCAGGTAGGTTTTTTTTGGTTTGGTTTGGTTTTTTGGTTCTGTAACTCCCCCAAAAATACTTACTTTGAAAGTATTTTGAAGTGCTTAATATGCAGAATTACTTGGTTAATCAAATATACATTTAATTTGTAATCCTTCAAAGCTGCAGTTTTACACATTCCTTGCTTTTTAGTAAAGTGTTCCTGATAACATCAAAATCTTTCCCCAGAACCATATCTATGGGGAGATTCATCAGCTGGTTCAAGTCCACAGGCTTCATTTCTCAGGAAAGAGCTCTTCAAGAAAAGGGTTTTTGGCTCTTGAACTTCAGATTTGGCTCTTAACCATAATACTTAAATGACTGTGTGATGTTTCATAAAATTCAATATTAAAGGGTTTATGCCCCAAGACACACTCTCATACCAGTCTGGCTTGGAGCCACAGTCAGAATTTATTTTACACCATTTATAGATTCTGCCCTGTTGATAAACAACTGATTTTCCTGAACTTAGTTATTTCCAAGTCTTGATTCATAGTATTACTGCAATTGAACTTCTAGACTTTTAACAGCTAAATTCTAATCAGACGTTTTCCACCCAAATGCATTCCAACAGCTGGACCACAGATCAGGATGCTGCAAGACTACAGTCACCTCTATTCTTATAGTACATAATATCTTTTTTTCAGAAATACGTTCAGTGCTAAACCTTGCACTGCTCTTAATTTGGCTGCAAAATCTAATAAACCATACCATTTGGTTGAATACAACATTGCTGAATTCAAAGACCAGAAATACATAATGTTCACCACAAGACAGCAATCAACAATTTCTCAGTTCAGGCAACATACACATAAGAAATAAAACTTCCAGAAATTCTCAAATCACAGACGTGCTAGCATCTTTATTTGCAAATGGAAGGAGATATATAAATGTGACAATACTCCTACAAGTAAAGGATTTTTATTTACTCCATATAGTTTTTTAAAGGTAAAAATTATAGCCAGTGGTGAGGAGGTAGTGAAGTAAACAAGAGCTACTGTGCACTCTTTTACATGTGTATATATAGTGACCATTGTTGTGTCTTTAAAGTAAGGAAAAAAAGTAGAAACTATAAGGCTTCAATGCAAATTCAATACATGAAAACAAAGAAAATCCATAGGATTAAAAACAGTATACAAAGAATTCACATGATAAACTAGCTGCAGGGAAGCTTGAGTGTCAAAATAAAACTTAGAAAACAAACTTCTTTGTACATATTGCTGCACTATAATTAAACCATTACATTGAAATAGAATGCTGTTAGCATAGTATAATGATCACTAAAAAACCAGAAACTGTTACTGTATAATGCCTAACTTCTTTGGAGTACATTTTACCTATAGATATCTAAAAGGCTCAAAGAACAACAGTATTAGTTTTTCAAAATATTGTGACAAAGCTATTTGAATATTTATTCTGACACAGCACACTTAAAATAATATTGCTTTTTTAAATCTTTCAGGCCTTTGAGTAATGACAGCAAGCCTGAGCCCCTTGTCATTTCCCTGTCCCTACTTATTTCTCTCTTACATTCCCTGAATTAACAGTCTATTCGGGTAATTTGACGTGGATGTACCTTTTCCCAACATTCAACATGTACAAGTTTATAAGAGTTCCCAGGCAGGAAGACTTCTTTGCAGGGCCTTAATTGGAGCATTTGTCTCTGTAGTATGTGGAATTTTGCATGAGTTTGTAATTGGCACAATTGCCTCACTGCAGTGGGAAGTAGATGAACAGGCCTACAGATGCACAGCACATTGGCACGTAAAAAGAGCAGACTACAGAATAAAGAGCAAGACCACAGAGAGAGATTTTTTTGTAATTTTGTAGCTTTAAAATTATAAAATTACAGTTATTTTAAATTTTTTAATTACAAAGAGGAAAAAAGCAATGGCTTACCTGTGGAGATGAGGGACTAAAACTGACATTGATTACAGATTCTGTGTGTCTCCCCAGTTTATGCAAAAACGTGCTTGAACGCATTTCATATATGTAAGCCTAAAAAACAATGAGTTGAAATTTTCACTATTAAAAAAATAATCACATTCTAGAAGCACTAAGTTATAGTATAGGAACATTAAATATTCAGCCTACAGAGAAGTTAGAAAATTTTAATCATAGCTAAACTGATATAAAAGTCATCAACATCTTAAAATTGATTTCTATAATTTAGGATGATTTGGCAAATGTTTAAATTAACTCAAATTTTTTAAAAAAGTATTTAGAAAGAATAATGCACTCTTTTCCTTATAACTAATTAAACAATAGGTGTACTTCAAGAAGAACCATATTTTAAATGGTGTTCTTTGGAATTTAAATCCTTTCTTTTAAGTGGAATCTAATACCTTTCTAAATATGATAACTCCAATGTTAAGTAAAATGTTTTCAGTTTCTACACAGGTCTTTGCAATTTTTAATTGAACAGCATAGAATTCAATACCAATTCAATAATATTACAAGTGCTGCAGGTATCATCAAGGAGAAAAAGTATACTTCCTGCCTTTGTTTCTCAAAAGAAAAAGGGAAAAGTGCTTTCCAAGGAGAAAATTTAAATTTTACTGGTACAGCCTCAAATAATGAAGAAGTGCTGATGCAAAACTGCGTCAGGAAACCGCCCCAAAATGCAGTGAAAGTCATATGCATACTGAGACTATGAAAATGGTGGTACTGTGATATTAAATCAGCATTATTTTACATTACAAAAAAAAAAAAAGTTTTGAAATAAATCCTGTAGCATAGATTTTCCATACAATAAACACTTTTGAGAGTCACATGCAGACACAAGGGATTGTTTTAGACTATTCCTCATCTAGTAAAATAACAAGTATTTGTAGGATAGACTATGCATATACAAGGCATATTAAAAGAGACACATTACATGTAGTCTTATTTGGTACATTATAAGTAAAATTTGTATCTCAAAAGATATAATAAATTGTAAAGCATGCAAGAAATAGTCAAAGATGATAATCCAAACTCTAAAGTTTCAATTAAAAAACTAAAGTTCCATCATCTTTATTAAATCTCTGACATTAATGAACATGGAATTTAGAACACAATCTGACATAAATGAAACCAAACTGTGTATAGACTCTATTAGACCAGTGTATTAGGGTTACTCTGTGACTTAAGTTTTTTGTTGACAGTACTCTAAAATAAGTTTAGTCGTTCAGCAGCTGAACTTCCCCTAGCAGACAGCAAATAGCTACAAGGTACACATCCCAAAAACTTGTGGGCTCAAATGACAGTCTTCCCAATTTATTAAAAGATTCATGGGCCAATGCCAGTTCTGAGAACATTTAATGCTCCACTCAGAAGACAAATCTTTTCATTCAACACCAAAGATTGTCTAGTCCTAACCAGCGCTGAAGAAACACTGGATTGTTCTCAGTGTCAAATATTCCATTCACAGCCATATTCACTGGGAGGCAAAAAAAGAAGCTAATTGTAAATCTACTTAATTGGACCCAGTTTATAAACCTCGCATAACCCAGACGCAGTCCTAGATATGGAATTAAAACCATATACTGGCATAAATGGAGTACCTAAGAACAGACAGAAATGTAGATATCCATTTTTAAACTCTGGACCTTTTGCAGAATTATACACAGATATTGCAATGCTGAGAAGGTAACAGAGTCTCCAGCAACGTGCTAAAATCATTGTCTCCTTCCTAAAAGGATACAGCAAATGCTTGCTAATTACAAATCCTTCTTTTAAAAGTAAGACCTTTCTCCCTACTCTAAAGTAACTCAGGAAATCTGTTATAATAATGACTAGTCATTGCTAGTGGTATAAAAGCAGCAATTTTTATTTGTTTGTTTTAAAATATATGCCTCTAACATAGCTACAGTGACTTCCACCACTTGGGACATGATCAGCTCACAAGAGAACAGAACAGGAAGTGGAACCCAAACAAGATAAAATTATATAACGACACAAAGGAAAGCATTCTGATGCATCTGTAGACAAGAAATTATTTCCTCTAAAGGAAAGTACAAGACCATGTATTAGTAAAATTAATCTGTACACAGGACAGCTCAGGTTTTTTGCTGTTACCACAGAGAAACTGAAGAAAAGCTCCTTGTAAATACCTCCAGTTGTTTTATTGACATAAAAGAATTAAGAGGCACTATTGGTTATTTACTTCACATCCTAAACAGATTACAGTATTGCCAAGCTATTAGGCTTAAACAGAGAAGGTTTCAGACTTCTAACATAATAGTACCCTTCCCTTATTTTACAAGGTGTAAGACGACATCCATCCATTCTCCTCCCTCCATGGAGGCTTTCCATTCTTCCTTCTGATGACACCATACCACAACTCAACTAGTACCAAAAATTATCAGATGCTGATACTTATGCAATATCTCAGTACCTGTAATATTGTGCTCTCTCCTTCATACCAAGCTTGTCACACTCTGTATCGTACAATCCTGTTGTTCAGACCTCCAACAGTTCTTCCTTCCAAGAACATAGTGCTAGAAATGACCTTTGTACTCCAGCAAGGATCAGGTGTAGAGACTGCAGTCAGGTTGTACTTCACCACCACCACCACAGTTCCAGAACAAACTACAGTGGTCATGCTCACACAATTAATTGGAACATGCAAATCTCAAGAAAATGAGACATAAGATGCTGTAAAGTCAACTTTCCAGGGAAACTCCAGAAAGGAAAGGAGTACACTCAGTGAGAGGTGAGCACAAAACATTACAAACTGCATTGCACTTTCCAGAACAGGATGCTCCTACACATGTAACTAAAGAAAGAATATATGTGAAAACAGGGAGAAGTCATTCTTACCAAACAGCCCTCTGAAATCCCAAGGACCTCTTGTCAAAATGGTTCAACAGTGCCAAAATATTCAGTAATGTCATGACAGTTTAAAGTGTTTGCATCATAAAATCAAATCCTATTACTCACAGCTATTGAAAATATCTACCCCCTTTGGAATTGTGGGAATGACCAAAACAGGAAAAATGTGCTGTATTTTTTTAACACACTACAGAACTTTGTTAGAAATAAGAACTTAAACAGAATGTAACTCTACTGTAGATAATGAAATCAAAATTCATGTGTTTGATATACACAGTAAGTCATCTGGACTCTGCATAACTGGCACATGAGGATCTAGTAAAATAGGTTGCCTTCCTCTCACTTCTCCAAGCCTACTCTCCTTCGTTTTAATGGAAGGAGGAACAAAGAAGAGCAAAGTTAACAACAGCTAGAATCAAGAGCACAAAATGTTCTGATTCATGAAGAAACATGCTTCATTTTTTAACCAAGAGAACATATCACAGAGTGACATGGTTAGTGAAGCTGAAATTTTTCCATCAGAATCAAATCTTTGCCAAAATTATCCAATAAAAATTAATTTTTCATTCCAGGTTCTCAGTTTAATTTGGGAAGGACCATGTTCATTTTTGGCTTAATCTTTGTGTCCCCATTCCACTATGTAAAATAAACATGATAATATTTCATTATCTTTTGAACAAAAATCCAAAGTTTGTTAAACCCAGCTATTCTAGTAATTTATGCTCTTACACACAGTTTCTTAATCAACCATTTGGCTCATACCTTTCTTTCAAAAAATGCTGTGAAGCAGTCGTGCAGCTTCATTATAATCTAGCAAGTGTGCATTTGATGCTGTAGTCAACATTTCTAGCCTAAAAAGCATTGAAACCCTTACCTCCCACCTTTCAAAAATGATTCTTATCCCTGAGCTACAGATTAGTCTGGGATGCAGCACTTTTCCAAATTGTCACATTGTATAGCTAGATTCAGTGGATCAGAAGAAAGCAACTACAAGCAGCTACTGGTAGAAGCCCACCTGTAGCTAACCACTGAAACATTGGAAGACATGGGAAAGACCAGACATGGGAAAGCCCTTTCCTCTGACCTTTACTACAAAGACTATGTTCATATTGGACAGCTGTTAGACAAAACACACAGAACATTGCTGGGAACACAACCTGCCCATTGCATTTCACTCTTACAAATCTAACCTAGTGGAACTACTGCTAAATGTCTTTCTGATACTGTATTTCTAGTACCATAAATCTTAAATATTTAGGTGTTATGGTTCAACTTCAACAGAAAAAGGGGAAGAGTCTCTAGCTACATAGTTTATTGCATTGTGGCAGCTTCTCTTCCAATAACTGATTTAAGGAAAAGTAACAGTAATTTTCTGAGTAATTTTAACATGTAACATAATAAAATCTGATTAAAAGAAAAACACCATCATATAAAAGTGTATAAAACCAGCTTCTGTTTAAGTAGCTTTAGCCACAGATATTTAAAGTAGCCAGTGATAGTCTAAATTCTGAGAATAAAAGTTAACTTGGTTAAAGATTGGAAGTGCATTTATTTTTAACTTCAAAAGTTTAAAAACAAAACAAAACATAAACCCCAAAGAGAATTGTATTTTAACAGAACTAACATTCGTAAGAAGAGGAATAACTCCAGTATAAACATTCTTCTACTATAGTCTGCCATCATTTTAGTTTTGCTGTATTTTCTGATGTCATCCAAATGGTTTTCCTATTCTATACTCACTAGATTATTTTAGCATAGTCATCTCTACAGAAAAAAAAGAACAGTAACTAAATTACAAATGATACCGTAACACTAGCCATAGAAGAACAAAAAAAAAGCTTAAAAATATGAAATCCATGACAGAGGAAGAACAGATTTTCAGCAAACCAAATGTAATGAAAAAGAAAACAAAACAGTCTAGAAAGCACTCGGCAATACCCAAAATGCATACGTGCATATAATGTTTTAGACTTTAGCCAAAGTCAATCCCCTTTTTTTATATCAAGACCAATTTCATCTAATAAAAATACTGATTCAGTAGATATTGGTATTTCCTTTCCATTTCTTGCTGAGGGTCAGCCAAAAGTAAAAATAATTTACCTGTACCAATAGCTTCCAAAGAAGTTTCCTGGACACATAACCACATACTTACTTATATTTCCTTTCACTTGACATTTGAAGAAAATTTGGAGTAGTCAGCTTTCAGTAACCCAGAGTGTGAAACTGTATTTAGCACCTTACAAGCATATATAAGCTTCTGCTTTCTTTAGATTTGGACCAAGAGACAGGGAAGAAGGGCGAAGGCCCTTCCTTGAGTGAAGGAATTTGTATCCAAACGGAAAATTACTTAATTTTACTGAATTGATAGACAGAGTGTGTTAGATAAATTGACACTTTATCTGCAGAGTTTCACTGTAAATTCTTTCCTCTGTTTTCTCACACTCTGACTTCAAAGGAAACTTCTTCCCATCTGTTCCCATTGCCCCCTAGTCCAACACACGGCCATATATATATATTTGTGTCAAGCTACTTACACTCCTACAGTCTCCTGGGAGAGGAAAGAGGGGGAAGTAAATCATAAACACTTGAAGAATAAAAGAAGGATTCTCCTTGTTATCAGCTTTTGCACAGGGATCAGAAAAGCAACACCAGTTTCAAGGAAAACCCTTTGTTCCTGCTGTGGCTTTGAGCTGAAGCACATATTTGACAAATAGATCACAGGAAAAGAACACAACCAACAAACAAACAAAAAGACATTGATATCTAAGATACCTAATTTGGCCTTACACAAATAGAGATGTTTTCTTCACATGTTTCGCATGGATTGGCCAATGCCATCACTTTTCTGTGACTATTTTTCCTAATAATTCAAATGAACTACAGAAGATAGAAATGTTAAAACCCCTTGATAGAAAAATAAATAATCTAACATGTTTTTATAAAATATATCTCCAATTATTAATAACATGTTACTGCCATTTGCCTCCATCAGCGCCATCAAACTTGATGCATAACCCTGCAGTACATGATACAAGTGTTTGACTTGCACTCCATCACTCCCCATTTATAGTGGGACACATATCCCACTGAACCACATATTTTTTCTCAATATCAAGCTGAAAAAGCTCCTGAACTACTTACACTAGAGAAAAATAACAATTAACCTGAAGCAGACACTGAGCATGGAAAGTTTCAGCCCAGAATGTTCTCACTTACAAGCAACTGAAAACAGAATTATAGTGGAAAGTGTTAGACTGCCTTAACTATAGGTATCGGTGCCAAATCCACACGTAATAAAACAGATTTCACAAGTATCCTAAGCACTGATTAATGCTCTTCAGTTCCAAGATATCTTATACACTTACCACATGGTAGCATGGAAAGTCTAATCAAGCCTGGCACCAAAATGTACACCCTCTCAGAGTCCCTTTCCCTTTTAATGACACTTATGGAGGCTGTCTTTCTGGTAGTCATGGGAAACTTCCCACTACCATAAGATCCCAGTTTCCATATGATTTCCTTTGACATAACTAAAAAGTTTATAATGTTCTTTATTATTAAAATAGTTAATATTATACAAATCAGTCATCTTTCAAGATGCAGGGGACATTTTTCAAAAGTATCAATCTTCTGGCAGTTATAGCTAACATATTTGAATTTTCCTTACTAAAAAAGATTACATAAACCATGTCTCAGATCTCCCTCTCTAAGCCACACTTCTATGAAGCTTCCAAATTGTAATTTTTGCCTATTCAGTTTCTATTTCATTAGCTAATTTCAAGGCCTCATGTATGTGATTGATTTCAGTTGTCTTCATATGAAATTTATGTAGCAGGATACACTACTGAATTTAGGTTGCCTTTACTTTTATAATACACATAATGTTGTCAAGAGTACAGAATTATTAGTTGAAGATTTTGTTCTAAGAAAATTTACCTCACCTCTCACTATGAAGCAGCTTGGTTGTATCACACCCACTTTGGCTCCTTTCTGACTGCTGCTAAGATTCTCCTCTGTATCAACCATATCAACAATTGCATTTCCTGTTTGTGTGCTGGTGTTGACTGTTTGACAGAAGTACTGAAACATGCAGATGCTGAAAAGGACCTTTAATCAGATTTTTGTACCAGGTGTACCAATGATACCTAAAATTCATCTACTGTCAAGAACTGAGACCAAGAGGTACACATATAGAAAACACAAGCCCTGTGGATATAAAACTATATATATCCACATCTAGCACCTCACTGCTGTATGCATTTGTCCCGGTTTGGGCCAATCTTAAGGAAAGATGTCCGAAAGGACGTCTCCTCAAAGCAAAGCAGGGCACTGCCGCCCCTCCCCCACCAGGTTCGGGAAAAGAAAACTATTCCCCGGAGGAATGTGAAAGACAGAAAAAGAACTATTTATTAAACACACACACACAGGAAAACAACAACGATACCAAAGAACCAAAATCTCTCCCACTGTGGAGAGGAACCTGGAGAATTTGAGAGTCCTCACTGCAGGGGGGTGGTCTCTCTCCTCTTCCTTGGAGCTGGGTCGAGGTGGGTGCCCCACTCCAGGCCGGGGGAGGGTCCCCCGGTGGAGTCCAGATGCTCCGGTGATCTGAGCAAGTCCAGAGGAGAAGAAAACAAAGCCAAATTTTCTCTCCATCTCTCTCCGAGGAAAAAGGAGCCGAAAAAGCCGGGTGGAAAAAAAACAGTGTGCTTCCTCCACACTTCTCCCCACACAGCCGAACGCAGAGCAGAGCGACCTTGAAGCACAGACTGTTTTAAAAAGTTCGCCCGGCCGCTTCTCTCTGCTCTCCCAGGCTCAGTTTGAAAGCACAGGACTCATGTTTGGGCATAGAGCGATGGTAGGGGATACACATGACATGGTCTCCCCAAGACAGCATTCCAAAATGAACATTGAGTATTCATATCTACTTCGACTTCCTTTTTGGCCTAGAGTTGAACACAGGACATTTTTTATAAAATTAGCTTTCTTTAGTAAAAAGGCTAATTTCTCACACTTCCACCCAACTCTCAAAAACATTACCAAAATTCAATGTTAACACAGTAACAAATTACAGATTCATAAAATTCAGTTTGACCAAAAAAAAGGTGTTCTGAAGTAATTAAATAACAATATATCTATAGCCAGCAGAAAATCCTCCACGTCTCTCACCTGCCAATCTGGTTTTGTGGTGGTCAGGTCTGAGGTGTAGTGGCCTAGATAAGCAACAGCCTGAATTGACCAAAAAGCACACAAGAACAATTAATGTGCTCATACTCACATAACTCCATGGTTCATAAAGCAGTCTACAAAGACCAAGATTTTCTGTCATCTTCAAAGATATACCCAAAGAGACAGTGAAGTAACAGCATACCCAAAGTCATGACTGCATGATTAAGAAGGCAATATTGACCTGTTCACTCCTAGGATAATCGGCCCAACAGCCAACCACGCTACCAAGGAATCCAAGAAACTCAGGTTCAAGAGTAAAACAAAACTGTGTTCTTCCTTGGAAAGGGATAGATTTTCTCCATCAATAGCTGGCAGAGAGGCTGTCACAGTCTCTGTCATTCATTCTCTGCTATGGATTTTGTTCTGCCAAGCAATGTCAGTTCTGCCTTTTCCACAGTAAACATTAATAATGCTGTTTTCTCCAGATGTTTCCTGTTAAAGCCTATCTTAGTTAAACAGTATGGACACATAAGATAAAACTTGAGCAATATATAGCTGGAATACCATCCACACTGAAAACTAAAATACTTCAGATAGTTGCTACTACTTCATACAATACATTCTGTTCTGCAAGCCCTCTGGTATGAAGTGTAGACCAAAACAAATACTATACAATAGCAATATCATACATTTCTAAAAGTAATTTTCCAGTAAAGAAAATATCCTTCTATTTTCTCCAAATAAAGTATTAAAGCATACTTTATCATTTATCAAAGATTCCTAATTTAAACCTCAGTGATGCCTCCAACATACTCTCCCAAGAGATATGAAACAAAGCATTCTAAACTATTAACTAGCCCTATCTCTTCTATTTACATACAATGATATCAGAATATCTTTGCCAACTCCCTCATTTGTAGTCTTTTACCTACCATTATTAGTACCTAAAAAGTTCTAGTGAATTGGGCTATTAAAGGGAGAACAACTTACCACATAATTTTATCGTTCACATTTGGGGTTTCCTGGTGTGTTTCTTTTTTGATCTCTAGATCATTTTATGCAATTTTTAACCTAACCAGATGCAATTTTAAAGTTTATCACACCACAGACATACAAGAATTGAAGTATTTCATATAAATAAGATCGGAGCAGCTGATCACAACAATAACAAACTGAGATAGGCTTCATCTAAACTCTTCTCTTAAAGACAAGAGAAGACAGATACCATTGCTAAACTCCATTTTATAAATCAGAACTGAGCCACAGAAAGACTAATGTGACTAATAATATATTTATGGAGGTCGAGAAATATATAATAATCTTCTATGGCAATGATTACATTAGGAAGCAGTGCAGTGCAAGAGGAGCAGATGTACAGAACAAAAGAGTGCTGGCAACCCAACCTCGAAACATATTTTTCTGGTAATAAGAGTATATTGCTCAGAAGCACTGATATTTATTTGGAATATCAATCTCTGTAGCTACTTAAAACTAAGGTGTCAACTATAAACAAATTCTACAGTTAGTGTTATGCCTGATGCAGAATCTTGTATTTGAATGTAATGGAGTCTGCAAACAATATCAGGTCTGGGTTTGCATCCAGCCACCCCTCAGAGATTTGCAGAATTCTTTGGACATGTCCCCTGAGCAGCATCACTTTCCAGCATCACTTGCAAAATAAGAATTTACTCTGAAACCAATTTTGCATGAAGGTTAATATTCAGGGATTCACAAGTGGTTATTAGACTGATGTTACCTATAAGCATCAGATTGCTTTATCCTGTCTTCTTCTACTCCTTTCAATGATACTACCCTCTGGACTACTCTCTCAAGATTTGATGCCTTTACAGTTGGAAGGCATAAATTTAATCTTGGATTTAGAATGTGTTTCAAAAACAGTATTGTAAGCAAAATCCTAGATTTTGTTGAAAAGTATAAATAAAAGGGAAGAGAACATCACACATTACCCATGTATTTTCGTTATTCACGTAGCAACCTGCTATGCTGAAAAACTTCTGCATTTGTGATATGGGTCAATCTGTGTGAACTATGAACATAGGCTTTGAGATTTGGCATGGGCAGAGAGTTTTATGTTAGAAAATCCAATTTCAGCACTAGGGTCAAAATGTGCCTCTTAGAGTCTACAGTTCAAAGAGAGTTAGCAAGAATGAGTCTGAAAACAATTAAAGAGACAAATATTTATTTCTGCATTCCCTACTTCATTTCTGGAAACTTGGAATTTATTCAAAGAGTCCTAAGCTCTTCAAAGACAAAAATTAAGTGCCTAATTAGACATAAAGTAAAACAGCTAAATAGAACTACATGGCACAGAAAGAGAGTGAGTTCTTTTTTTATAAAAGGTAGCATTTCACACTGTCCAGATACTTTTTGTCTTTTTATTCTAAGATTTCTTTAGTCAACAAATGTTTAGGTAAACATCTTTGTACAGAGCCCAGCAAAATGGAAATCTAAACCCAACTGGGGTATATTTGTCCAATATCCTTAATAATATTGTTTGATAGTGAGAAACCTTAGACTGTCCACTTGTAAAATGGTTAAAAATTATGGTATTATGTGTATTCAGTTAAGAAAAAGTCAACTAATTTCACTTGTAACCTTAGGCTATTTACGATGCAGAGAAGATATGATATTAGAAAAGTTAACATTCCATATTTTCTAATCACAATTAATTGTGCAAAGGGCAATCACAGTTCAAAACCAGGATACTGGTTACCTGCTTGATCAGACTGTCAGGTCCTACACAGGTCTTGTTAAAGGTTCTCTTAAAGAAGCTGGAGTAATTAGATAGGGAAACACTTTCAACCCCCAATTTACAGTATCTACAAATCTCACACTAACATACACGAGAGCAGTTCAAATAAAACCAAGTGGCTACTTCAGCCACACAGAAGCTCTTATACAAGACAGATCATACACCCTCTCAGTAGAGAAAAAGGCAGACAGAATTTTCATCTCTTTTTTTACAATAACGTATTTTGGTTTGCTGTTTCTATGCCCTGTAGAAATGTCATTTTGCTATTAACCAATGTAGACAACATATTCCTCTCTGTCAAATACTTCAGATATTGTGAAATACAAAAGGCAGTTTAAGGTCAATGTCTCTCAATTATATTCCAATTATGCCTCTTTTGGCTTTAAAATCAATCACATTTGTTAACCCCAGGGTGCAAGAATTGGACTTGATAAAGTAAACTCCAAGGTGACTGAAGCTGCAGTTGCTTCTCAGTGGAAAGTTACGTAACTTATTTCCGGAAAGCTCTTTTTGAACATAACGCTTTGTATCTACAATTTTTTATGCAGCTTATTCCAGTAGACATTCATTCATCCAATCTTCAGAAATACATGACTTCTCGGTATTATTAAAACTGTCCCAGTTGCACATTAAGCCATCTGTCAGGATGTTATTAGTTGAAAAATATTAATGGACTATTCAGTACCGCATTCAATTTTCTGTTTCAAAAGGAAGCACAGAAGTATATCCAGTCTCAACACCTCAAAGGGAAGCCTCCAAAAAAAATGCCCCAAAACTGCACTTCGTCCTAACAGTACAGTATAAGCAAGAGTCCGAAACTTGACTCAGTTTTCCTGAGGGGACGAGAAGAACAATGAAAGTTTTCTACAGACACAGGACACAAATTATGCAAAATTCCAACCTAGGAGCCACACTGAAAAGTATTGACTGGCACTGTGCCCACCAGGGACCACATGCCAACTGGAGCAGGATGCATGCCAACTATTCAGCTTCCTCTGACAACCCACCATGTGCCAAGAATTTGGAGTAAGGAAAAAATCATGCTTTCTTTTCTTGTATCAGCACTAATTCCAAAAAAATACCTTAATGCACAAGAGAAGACAAAAGGTCTTGTAATTGCACCTCTTTTTGTACAATTCAAAACAAAATTTAATTAGTAACCTCAAATAAATATATTAGTATATCATGTATATCATGACCTGAGATGAATATTAGATGCACTTTTTCACAGACAAAGCAAAAAGCCCTTCTTTTGTATTGCAATCTACATTTTGAAATGCTATTTACCAGAAACTTGAAAAATATGTTTAACATGAAAATGTCAAGAACACAATACCTATTGCCAAACCTCCAGTAATCTGCCAATAAAATCTCTAACCTTCACACATGATTTGAGCCAGTATTTCAAAACTAGCCACAAGAGTAAATTCCTCTTCTTCTGAATTTGAAGTTGACCAGAAAGTCTGTGTCATGTTCTGAAAATTAACCTAGAAATACCTAAAATAAATTTAAGCAGCATTCCTACCCAGACGTTTTGAAAGGATGTGTTTGCAATAAACCTGACCCCAGTCCAGTTTCAAAGGCCTATAGTACAAGTCAGCAATCATCCATCTCTTCACAAACAGCAAGAAAAACATTCTGCCAACAATGCAGGCATTACTGAATTAAAATTAGGTGCAAACTCAAAAAGGTAGCAATACACGTACTCAGGATTCATTTCTAAATAATTTAGATATGGTTGACATTGATTCAGAAGAGAACCTGTCTGGAGAGAAAACACACACAGAGGGCGTGGAAAGTTCTAATTCCGGTTGAACGACTTCTCATTTTTTATTCAGCTGATTGGTTCATAAGAAAGCCATAAAGAAAGATTCATCACCCTGTATTTGGGAGCTTAAGTAAATTGATGTATATTTGCTACACAGTTCCTCATGGTCAGATATGTACACAACACATAAAGCTGTGCTACAGGGAACACCATTCTCCTCATCTTTGATGGCACGTGACAATTCAGAGTCAAATATTATGGAAACCCATAGAAACATGCTTTTAAAAATTACTTTGAGTACTAAGATTTAGCTGCTCTGGGATTTTTCAGACAAAATAATCATGAATCATATGTAACTGCTACATGTGAATGAACCATATGAAAATATTATAGACCCCCGCAATGCACATTAAGATGAATCCTAGAAACATGCTTGAAAAGACTCTTTTATGTACAATATGAGTAGTTCCTATAGTTTAGGAGGAAAATAAGCAAAAATATTACATACATATCTGTCATCTGATCCACTGGCTATAAAGCGTCCACAGGGAGACACTGCAATTCCACATGGATAGCAGCGGCTACTGTGCCCTTCAAAACGACGTTCACACCTACAGAGAAATTTCAATGTTATTAACGCCAACTAAAAATTACCTCTTTTACTGCCATTTTCATGAAATCCTGCTGAAGTCTCATCTGTTTTTCTTAGTCTGCAAATCCACTAGGGAAAATCCACAAATTAAGTTTTAAATATCTCTGCAGTAGGATTTTGTCAAAACTGAAAGACATTAAAGGACATTAATGACTAAAAATAAAATGAACAGACAAAACTGCACCAGGACAATGACCAAACCCATGCTTTGGCCTTGTTTAGTTTACAGGGACAGAAACATCTTTAATAATTAGGAATGAGGAGCTGTGACACCTGTCAGTCAGCTAAGGGGAAGGTGTTGTGAAAGTCTGCTCCATGAAGATTTACAAATCTTCCTCAAGCTATATCAAATGAAGATGCAGTATGTGGAATCATAAAATAAATAATTACTGCTTGCTTTTATCACACCCAAAACTGAATATTTAAACTTTGTTGCCTATTTACATTTCTACTCCATACACTAATGTATTGTATATGGTAAGTCAAGAAAGACAATACCCAAACAACATTCCAAAGTGAGAAATTCTCTCTCTCTCTGTTCTGTCCTATAACTGTAGATAATTTCTTACCTATCTGTGTTAATACAGTCTAAAGGAAATAATGGATGTAAGATTAATGCAAGGAATTAATTTCCTACTTTTCATGTTAATATTGCAAGAAGCATTGTAGAGTAAGTTTTAAATAGCTGAGCACACTTGGGCTATTTAAAAATAATAATGTTTTCAATGACATGGAGATTAATATCCACTTAAAAAGCACCATATGGTTGTAAAGAACCATGACAAAATTGCAGTCACAACAAAACTAATGTTAAAAAAATATTATTTAGAGTTCCCTTGGTATTAAAAGACATTTTAACACAAATTCAACACCATTCAGAGCTGTCATTTACATATGCATACCTCATTTAAGAAGTTTATTTTTATATCTTTGAGGTATTATTTTACAACAGACTTACAATAACTGATATTCTTCTTTTACCTTTATTATGAATGCTGTCAACCTACCCTTCTTACAAAACAAATTCACATACTTCACCATAATGCAGCTGTCATATATTCTTTTTTTTTTAATGTGTGCTAGGTCCAGGAACAAATTTGAAACAGTAAAATCTCCTGCCAACTCCCGTGATATACACTTTTTCCTGGCCAGTGAAATCACAGAAGCTATGTAAATTCAATCGACTGAACCCATGTGCAGAAAGCTCTAAATTTTTATACCATATTGTTCTGTCGTAGACACGCATGTATGCGTAAGAATGCACTAAATGCCAAGTTGGTTTCATTCACCCAGGTGAAACAGACGCACTTAAACAACAACATGACTTTGTGACGGATCTAATTGCTATCACTTATTAAAGCATAAAAGAGACACTTTTGAATGCAGGAAAATACATCATTTTATAGAGCCTAACTCTGAATTTTACTGTATTCTGTATGACAAAACTACTGATATTAACAGACATTTTGAGCATACAGTAACCAGACACTTCACCTCAAATGAGTTCTATCCGAAAACTGCTAAAGTAACCCAATTTAAGAGAACACTCCAGTTCAAGGGAAGCAACTTATGAAGACAGCCAATTACTGTGATTAAGATGTAAAAACATTTTTGAACTTCAGATTTTTTGCATGAATCTTCAGAGACTTTCAGTAACCAATTGGCCACATTTGGTCTATTGAATAACCTGCCTCTGTTCAAGCTTCCTATTGACAGCAAAGGAGAATACCAGCTACCTCAGTCTACTCGGTAATCTCCTCCTCAGTTAGGCTCCTACCAAACATTATTCATTGTATAGAGAAAACTTCTCCCACAACTTAGCCTCGAGTCCCAGCTGCACTGTTTGCAAATTTCAGGGAGATTTTTTTTCCTTCTAAATGCCTTTTGATAGAGAATTTGAGGAAAAAATTTCTTTTTAATCTTATACTTTTAGGATACGTCAGCATCACATGAAAGAAATTTCCTCATGAGAAAAATAAACAAAATTCATATCCACTGTCCCTCCTGAAGGTATCTTCAGGTTTACCATTCTTCCTTAAGTACAGCACTGGTCATGAGGACTACTTCTAAGTGTTTAAGACCTCATTGTCAGGGCCTGTAAAAGATAATTTCCTCAATGGGGTCTTCTTCACAGAAGAGTCTCCTAATAAAATACTGCAAAAAACTTCCTTTCCAAGGAATTTGACTCTTCTGTATTTGTGACCAATGACTCTTCTGTATTTGTGACCAATAACTCGATACTTCACCTATAAATAGATACATGAGAACTGAAAGGATCCCAAGGCTTTCACTGATCTTTTCTCTGCTATACCACAGCAATATAAAGCAATGTCCCAGTCATAGGACAGTGTCCTTTTCCTTGTGCTAGTACAGTCACAGTAATAACCAATATCCTGGATTCTATTTTCTTAATTGTTTTCTTGTTCAACTTTTCCATTGTATCAGGATATATGTTCCATTACAAGTTTAGCTACTTCCCCAACCCCTCAAAATCCTGTTCTAAAAACACATTTAAAAAAAAAAACTGCTTCCAATTAAACTTTCCACAGAAGTAGAAACTTTGTTACACAATCTAGTAACTCTAGATACCTACAGGTATCACAGCAATGGAAAAAAATAAGTGGACAGAAAATCCTAGAATTAACAGTAGATACTATATGTATGATTTTAGCTTATTTTAGGGATTTTCTTCTTTCAGGCTTTGTTTTATTTCATTCTATTTTTTTTAAGTAGCAACAGGTGGTGATCCAAATTTTTTTGGATATTGCAGGCTTTATGTGGCCAGCTGGCATGCTCTCCAGCCTCCTAAGAATGCTTTTCTGGTCAGAGCTTTTCAGGGGTTACCATGACAAACATCTGGTAATTGCATGGGACAGAAAAGAGCCAAGTTTTCCCTATGTTCTCCATTGTACATCTTTTAGTCTACATTCCAAAATATGTATCTTTTTATGTTGGAAAAAAACCTTGCAGAATATTAGAAAAAAGTGTACTATGTTTTCTGTCTTTGGAAGAGAAAGATACTGGAATGTGTGTCTTTATAAATAAGACAATATTCTCACAAAGAAGTCTATTTCATTCTACTTGATGCATGAAAAAAAAAATAACTGCAAACAAAAATTTTCTTCTTTTTTTAACCACTTTCCTTTGTATTCTGTTACTTTGTGCCAGTGCTCTGATATTTGTTTAGAGATTCTTCAGTACCAGCAGATCTATTGAGGCTGTGCAAAATGGGAGTATAACTTGACAGTAGTAGCAGCTACCTTAGATGTATTGTACACATGGGTTTTGTTCCATTGAAACACCAAACCCTTCGCACAGGAATTCAGCATGTTTTCACCATAGCATCCAGCAGGGACCACATCCCTATGCTCCCCATCCTCCATACTTTCATGCATCTCCAGTCTCAAACTTGAAGGAATTCCAGCCAGTCTTTTATCCCTCAGAATCTGAAAAACTAGACTCAAAAGCTCCAAGGGGG
>VZTH01017993.1:61521-104039 GCA_013397815.1 Aleadryas rufinucha
ATAGGGGGGGAAAAAAAAAAAAAAAAAAAAAGATGGCAAATTGTGGGATCCTCACGTTCAGAAGAAACCAAGAAGTAATCAAATTCTGAGTATCTGTATATTTGTATCTTGCTTAGGATGATGTCAAGCAGCTGGTTCACAGTGGAGATGCAAACTGAAAAGTATCTCAAAATTCAAACTACATGTCTGAGCCTAAGGTCTCACAGTTCAATTGACAGAAAATGTATGAGATGAGTTCCCTGTGGCTGCAGGAATTCTGCTAAAATATGTTGCCAGAGGAGCTTATGATCTAGTTGCACAGCATCATAACACTAGTTGGAGACTTTGCCTTAGTGTCTAATACTATCTTTATACAATTGGCAAATTCTTTCAGAGGCTGAAATAAGGTGAAACTGATTTTCTCTGCAATCATACATCAAAGCATTATCACGCATCTGAATATTCTGCTGAAGCAATTCAGTATGTGCAAGTAGTTCAATACTCCTCAGGTCTTCACTGTGGTCTGATAAGCACCCACTGCATTTTTTTTTTTTCATAAGGAGATGAAAAATGGCTATTTCAGCAGCAAACAGCATAGTTCAACAGCTGAACTTCCATTTCTGAGCTGATCAGAGTGTGAGTCGGAGGCAGGCAGCTCCTGCCACCATAGGCGTCAGTGTGTTTGGTGTTGGGAGCTCTTCCTAACACCTTGTCCCTGCTACTCTTATTACCTGCAACAGTAATCTAGCACCTACCACATCTACCTCCTCACACTGCCATGGTAGCATCCCAGACTTCCAAATTGGGCTGTACTAACTCTTCCCCACTCTCCCCATCTCTGGGTAGATAATAAGCACAGCGCATCTGACAGCATAGCACAACTGTCCCTTTCCTGCCTTCTAAATTAATTTGCAATTTCAGCTGTTACTGTACATCTTACTCTCTTAGTCAATATCACATCATCTCCCCCACCTTCCCACACCCTACTTTTTCTGTGGCAAGTTAAGAACAAATGCTATTTTCATACCATTACAAAGTGACATTGCAGTTGAGGTTGTTAGGCAGCTCTGGAGGCCATCTTATCCGAAATCACTGCTCACCTAGAGCCAATGTGGCTTCACCAACGCTAAAAAGAGGGGAGGCATCACCTCCTACAACCTGCTGGCAACACTCTTCCTGATACAGCCCAGGACATCATAAGCCTTCTTTGCCTCAAGGGCACATTTCTGGCTCATGTTCTTCTTGGTGTCCTTTTCTGCAAAGCTGTTTTCCACCTAGTTGCCCCTCTCAGCATATATTGGTGCCTGGGGGTTGCATTTGGTGCCAAGAGGATTTTGCACTTCCCCTTGCTGAACTTCATAAGGCTTCTGTCAGCTCATTTCTACAGACTTCTACAGCCTGGAGCAAGGAGCAGAGCAGGGTCAGGGCAATTAAGGCCCAGTGGTGCAGTGAGCATCCTCACAGCACAGCTCGTAAATTGAGTAAAGATACATCTGAAAATCTGAGGTCAAACCAGGCCACACAGTTACTGCCACAAAGAAGGATGAAGCTTTATTGCATTATGGGTTTAGCCATAATTTACTGATGAGCAAGGAAAGTCCACATCAGTGCCTAAAAGCTTTACAGGAGATCTGAAACTGGGGAAGAGTTACACTATTTCACATTCTAAAATCTCTCTTTAGGAAATGGGCTCCTTGGAATGAACCATGCAAGGGAAGCTGCAGAAAACTGGACACACAATATTTCTCATTATCAGCTGGTCATGAAGATATCTGTATTCATGTAACTTTGCTAGTGACTGTGAGCTGGTGCTACTAAGTGTTTTTTCAATATTCTAAATCCATTTAACGAAGTGAAGAGGGCAACACCATGAATTTATAGTTTCCTTCTAACAGAATGAATGAAAGAAATTTCCTTTTTCTGGCCATTTAAAGCACAGAATTATCTAATCTACAAGTGGGAGGAAGTGAGAAATTGAAAGGATCCAGACTGGTAAAGCAGAATTAAAAACTGTCATATGAAATTTAAGTGATATATGAACACATTAAAGCAGCTGGTATTTAGTCTAGTCTGATACTTTGTGTTGTTATGAGTTTACTGTGTAAGGGAATGGAATGTTCATTAATTCCTAAGTTTCTACATTCTTTCTATGCATTGGTTTTACAGCACTGGGATGCCAAAGTACATCTCACTGATCTATATGTCCATGAGCATAGCCACTAAACACAGGCAGGACTGGCAGACAAGGAGGCTTAGTGTATTGGAATTTTCTGATATATCTGGCTTCTGTGGTCTAAAGGACTTGGCAACTTGTGTTATTCCAATTCAGACTTTTCTGAGATATGAAATTTAAATGGTGGAGACAACAGGTACAGGTGAGTATGAATCAATGCTAGATTCCTGACTTTAGAAGGAGCAGCAATGTCTCCAAAATGCATTCAGTACACACAGCAGTATGAGAGAGAATGATAAAATTTCTTGTGTCTTATAGACGAAGGAGAGTCTACAAGGTTTTATCACAAAGAACACTTCAACTCCTTCAAAAATGTAGGAATGAATTAAATTCTTCTACCTCCTGATCATTAAATGTTTTTCTGAGTCTTTTTTGGGAATCCTGAAGCTGGTGGCTATAATGTTTTTTGCATTCAGATTTCCACAGCATCTCAGCCTAACTCCTGTGTTCACTGCTTTCACCTTGGACACAAGAGAAAGTAATTTTACTTGTTCTCCAAGTAGTCATTCTTTTAGACAACGCAGACTTAAATTGCTCTTCAAAATGTCTTGGAAGTTGGTCAAAAGTCATTGTCTTACTCTAAAGCATGTATTCATAAGGTCTCATAGTTCATTATCCTAACCTGGAAGAAGAGTAGCCATAGTTTTCTTCTTCCAAGAAAAACTATTTTCCTTGCTTCTTTATTCCTAAGTCTGTTTTGTAGATCTTAGTCTGGAGCTTTTCTTAGCTTTAGTTATAAATGAGGAGAATGCAGGAGAAGTATAAAAATATTCAAAATCTTCAGATGAAACTTTAAAAATCCATGCATTTCAAAGCAAACGAAGCAGGAGTCTGAGTAAATCCAAAAGCCACTAGCAGTGTCCAAGATTCCCTCAATTATTGGCAAGATGACCTGGCTGTGTGAGGTTGGCTGACAACATCAGAAAGTTAAAATGTCTTTTCTTGTACCACCTTCAGAGGAACCCATGAGACTTTCTGGCACTCTCTGAAGAAATCTTGGAATGCCTCCAGACCATCAACAGTGAAAGAGACAGACAAATTCACAGCTTTATCCAGAAAAGATGGTGAAAATTGAAGTTGCAAAATACTTTCACTGAATTCAAGAACATAAGAAAATTTTCACTGGGAAAAAAATGTAGTTTGATAACACAGGTTGGATAGCAAAATTCTTGTAGAACTCAGAGGAAAAACATCAATATATTCAAAACTCATAAAGCTGTAGGCCAGGTTAACCTATTTGAAGATTTAATCTAAGCAGATCAAAAAAGAACCTGAGCATCCTGCTATGATTCCTCTGTCAACTGTGAGAAAATAAATGAATGTCATAAGAAAAGGAACCATC
The DNA here is from genome assembly GCA_013397815.1 of Aleadryas rufinucha. Taxonomy (NCBI): domain Eukaryota; kingdom Metazoa; phylum Chordata; class Aves; order Passeriformes; genus Aleadryas; species Aleadryas rufinucha. Next base: position 65,076 of record VZTH01017993.1, read on the forward strand.
ATCAAAGAAACTGAATTAAAAAAACCCCTAGGAGTCCTAAGGAAATTGTGCAGATATTCGGTAAATTATTTCCCAGGCTTTCAACAGCAGTTTTGAAGAGCACTGATCTGGAGGGATTTTTTCCCTTATTTAATCAAAATTTTGTACTTTACAGTATTTTTAAATAAAGTAAAAATGTATAGATTCTCAAGGGCAACAAACATTGAAGAAAAGCAAAACAATTTTCACTGTGGACATCTAGGGAAAATATTTAGAACAAAATCAACAAACAGTAAAGTGGAGATCTTGCAGTTAGTGTTACTATCCACTGTAAAGAGTATAAATGAGAAGGTAGACTTACCTTTGCTATATTTCAAGAACACTGGACAAAGATTTCACTAAACAAACCCTATTCTGGCAAACCCAAAGCAGAAACAAAGAGAGGTCAGTCCAGAGGGACTGGAAACAGTTGCTCATGCACCAGTTTTACAAATCAACAACTTTAAGAGATTAAAGGTACTGGCCCACCATAAGATTGTTTAGGAACTAATCTCTCCTGTAAGTACTCAACAGTGCAAGGGATGGACTGGATTTGATTGGACAAGACCTATGAACAAAAAAAGTGTTCAGTCTGTGTAACTATAGTAGAACAAACACTTCAGAAGAGACTTGCTCCAAGTTAAAGCAGAGCTTTCCAAACTCAGACATTTTAAATTTATTTATGTGAAAAACACCTGGTGAACACATAGGAAAAAATTGAACAGTTTTACTCCTTTTGAGAACTCAAGAACAGATTTTAAAATATAGAAGACTCCATCTCTTGTCTAAGCAATGGCAGAAAACTTCATTTCAAAAAATTTGGTTTGTTTTTCTTTTTTTCCTTGAAAATTGCTAGCAAGTGAAAACCAATTTTTCTATTTCTTCTCCACAAGAGTTAATACCATTGATCACTGTGTAATGTGTAGCAAACACACACATATACACAGTGTATATGTGTGTGTTTGCTACAAGCACCTCACAAGCACCGTTAAAATATCTGTCATTGAGGACCCGAATTACTTTTTTGAAGCTTGGCTAATAGAACGCAGTGGACACTAGAATACACTGACCTAGCCAAATTAAATATACAGCAAGAACATACATAAATTATACCCTTCTTCTCAAGATGTATTAATTTAATTGATTGCCCAGATTTTACACTTTAACTATTTTACCATTCACCGACTTTATTTAGGTTAGTATTTAGAAACAAAGAGACAGATAAGTGATCTGTGAAAACTTTTCTACTTTTTCATTACTCTTCAGCAACACAGTTTGAGCAGCTTATTAGAAAAACATAAGAAGGTAACATATTCCAACCCCAGCAGTCTCTAGTTTCATTACTTTCTGGCACTGAGTGAAGGTAATACAGCAATGATTTTGGAAAGAACATATATGCCCCCTATAGATTTAATGTATTCTTACCACAGAAAGCTGGAAATAAATGAAAGGCTCATTAAGCATTGCCCAAATAGAAAATTCAGTACTAGAAACATTATATTACATCTTTCCATAGATATGTTTATATACACAGAAAGCAAATAGGAAATTATTCTTTAAAGCTTAAATATCCTCCTGCCCAAACCCCTTTTCTTTCAAACATAATTCTTTTGGCCTGCACAACAGAGCGTGCCCCAGGTATTAATTCTCCTGAGCAACATTCCCTCCTTGATGTGCTATTCCTTTGTCCCGAGGTTTTCCCAAGTACAACACTGAAAGGTGTTAAGAAACAGTGTAGCATTTAATTCGGAGTTTATGGTAATGTATCATGCAAATTTATAGCACTATATAGATGGTTAATAAAAATGTTGTTGCAACTGGCTCATATTTTAAAAGATAGATCATAGATTTTACTTCTTTTAGCAGTAATGGCATGCTGTTTAAGAAATACCATTAGCTTTCAGTTCAGTACACTATTACATATATACAATTAGATCTACAAAGGTGGGTAAACATGGGTGATTAATCTTATTTAATGGCTTCCACATCCAACTACAACTGAGGAATGAGCACTTTGTTTGGGCTCTAAAAACTAGCAAACTTCAATTAGCCCATAGTTGAGATTCCACATCTAAATTTCTACTGGTATATGACAGCAAGTATGACAATTCTGAATAAAGATAAAGCATGGCTTTTTATTCCAAGGCACCTAAGTCATTCTTACCTTAGTGTTCTTATATCCCACAATTTGATGCCATCACCTGCAGCTGTGGTCATGAAAAGGTTGTAAGCTTCAGGTTGCTGAGTGCTGAATGACGATCCCTGTAAAACAGTAGATCAGTTTCAGGTAACTATTCTCATGGCATTAATTATTTATAGAATCATAGAATATTTTGAGATGGAAGAGATCCATAGGAATCATCAAGTCCAACTCCCTGTTCCTTGTAGAATTATGTCATATGATTAAGAGCATCGTCCAGATGCTCTCTGAGCTCTGACAAGCTTGGTCCTAGGACCACTTCCCTGGGGAATCTGGTCCAGTGACCAACCACTCTCTCAGTGGAGAATTTAGTCCATCTAAGAAATAAACAGTAAATATTTGCTAGGTTATGTGAAAAAAAAAGCTTGTCTGCACACACACAAAGGAGCGAAGAGGAAAGCTGGCATGTGGAGGAAGTCCCATAACCCAGCCAGAGAAATGGAGCATGGCCTTGATTCCTGTCAGTGCTGTCCCAGGACAGCCGTGAGCCCTTTGGTCCAGGGGTGACACGCACCAGGATGGTCAGTGAGACAGGCTATCTGGGTCATCTCACAGACTGATGGGGATTACTAAATATCAGGGTATGGGATCCATCATGTGAACTAGAGGAAGAGCTTTTTGTGATTACACAAGACATTATGGGATGTTCAGGGAAGAAAATAAGGTCAGTGAAGGGGAGGGATCAAAGATTAGTTCAGTGATTAATTATAAGACATGTTTAGCCCTGGGCTAAGTCTCCGATTTCTATTGACTTCAGTAGCAATTGCATTCATTCATAACAAGACTAATTTTGGCTTCATACCTTTAAATAATTAAATCCAGTTTAAAACCTCTGATTTTTTAACATCCACATTGGCAAATCCCAGTCTTTTTGCTGGCTACAAACTTCTTTCTCCAGGGAACCACATTGAAACAGTTAAAACACTTTCTTTCCTTTCCTTACCATTGACTTTCTTGATTTGGCTGAATACATCACAGAAACCTCAAGGTAATTTCCTGCAATCAGTATTTGACTGCCAGAAATATTCTATTCATTATGAAAGCTAGTGCATAGCTTGCTCTAAGAGATGAATTAAAAGGCACTGTGCAACAGATTTCCCAGCAAAGTCTACACATTCTCACATTAGCTGTGTATAACTATAAAAAAAAAAAAAGAAGAGTAATGCAAAAGACAAAAACAGTAGCAGTCCAAAGGGCAGTATTCATTAAAAGTCACAGAGCACCCTTTTTTGTGCTTTTGAAATGTTTGCTCACCATCCCTTGCTTCAGTCAGCACTGGTCACAGAGTCCAAAATAAAAGATTATACAGACATACACATTTACTTTGTGCATTACTCCTTTACTATAGAATATGCAGAATACACTAACTAACAAACTAGGTAAGACGTGCATTTGTTCCTTCTCTGCCCTGAAATTTTGTCAGCAATGTACTTTATTAATACATATACTTGTATCTTCAAACTACATTTGCTACTGAATATTGATATAGAAGACAAGAAAATATATACTAGTTGGGACAATATGCAAGCTGAATTTTATTTATCACTCTGTGTTTTTATAGTCCATCAATTTATAATCTATTATTTATGAGAATCTGCTGCAAAAAATAGCATAGTCCCACACACTCTTGAAACTATCATTTCATTCTGATAGACAAATCCCTTCCCTCTTCTCCATGAGCCTCCTCATTCACCACTGTAACCCCTTCTCAGCTTCTCTCTAGAGTAACTACATTGCAACTTTCACATAAAATTTGGCCTCAAGGAGGACGTGGTTCTACAGAAAACCTCTTTTTTTCACTAATTTCATATGAGCACCATATATGTCAGCCAAACAGTGCAGCTGGCTTATGCTAAAGGCGCTGATCAATAGACATATCAGAAAGCACTCCATATCTTCAGGTGATATTATACTTTCACCAACATTGAAACTATGGTTAGGAAAAAGTTAGCTGACTGAAACTTTGGAGTTACCTATTACATTTTTCAGTCTTCACAGCAAGTAGACTCCCTAACTAATGAACCAATGAATTTTGAAACAAAAGGGTCTGAACGGAAAACTGAAAACTTTGCTGTTTCTGTGAAAATGAGTGTACTCTATAACTGTGCTAGCAGAACATAATACTATCCAAATATTTGTGGCTCATAATGACAGATTCCTGTTCAAAGAATATGTTTTGCAGCACAATAAACGTATTATTAACACTAAAGCTCTGAATCTTTGTGGTCTGATCTAAAATTGCCATCTATTTTGGTATGTCAGATGTTCCTAAGCTCTAAGATAGGAACACGATTTTGATATTTCAATCAATTCATTTTACTATGTCTCTTAAAAGTGAGTATAAAAAGCAATGGACTGTTATAATAAGCTTAATCAACACACTGCAGGCTGAGATGAATTTCATGCACTGGCAATTGCAAACAATCTCTAAAACAGATCAAAAGAACAATTTAAAATCAAAGTCATTACATGGCAAATTATATATACTTGCTTACAGCTGCTTCTGTCAAAAACCAAAAATAGGAGAATGTTATGCTGATCATCTAGGTTTCTAGGATATCCTATGTATTTAATAATTTGCTAACAGGTTTCTCCCGCACTTAGTTGGAGCATACTTTCCCTATTGTCTCGCAGGACCTTCAAAATAGATTTTCTTTTTTATTCATTTAAAGAGTAAATTTTATGATCATGCCCACTTACTACTGTCCAGGTAGAATCACAAAACAGTCTTGGAACATGAGAACTGATTTGCATGAATCTAAACTAGAAAATGCACTTTAAGAATATATACATACTGCAATCATGAATGAGTATTCAGTCCACACAAAGCGACTAGGAATAGTCCAAAGGAAAGCCTTCCTAAATTTTGGACTGTAGGCACTGGATCTTCAGCATCAACTGTGTCACTCTACAGATTTGCTTCCACTGAATCACATCTCATCACTAGCTAACCTTAGATTCCAATGTGTTTCATACTTTAAATAGGACGCAGTTTGCACACAGCATTCTGCAAATTTTTATAAGTTTTTAAAACATTTTAGCATATCATCTTAAAGAAAACACAGTTATATTTTCTCTAATAACTTTAAACTATCCTATGTAATAAAATAGTTGATGTGTAATTTTCCTATTGACTTATCTAAAGTATTAATTTTACATAACTGAAAAAAATAGAGAAGCTTGATGTATAATTTTCCCCCAAAATGGTCAGTTTTCCTTGCTATACCACATACCTCTAGGTTTTTTTCCCAAGTGAATACTTGCCCACATCTTTAAAGTTTTTCTTGATTAAATAACCTGAAGGCACTAAGCTGACCCAGCAAAAAGAAAAGCCAGAACTTTAAGCCTATATGTGTTACAAACAGTACTGAAACAGCACAGTTTTAAGTGTTTTACCAGATCACATCTATAAGGAAAACCCACAAAGAGTTCTACAACAGCAATAATAAGGAACTGTTTTAAACCCACAGAAGCAAGGACTTTCCAACTGGGAATGAAACACCACCTTCAACCAGACCTAACACAGCAGGCATTCCAGAACATATGGTACCATAAAAACTACAAACACTCAAATCAGTCTTCAAGGAAAATAGAAGAGCAAGGATGAGGGGTCATCTACTCTACCGTAGTACTGAGAAATTTTTTTTTGGTTGCTGTTTCCAAAGTTTCAGAATAAATCACACAGTGTCAGATTGAGCTTCGGAAGAGAACACTTATATAAGGAAAAATTCACGCTGAACTACAGTATTAAAGTCTAGCACAAGTAAGGCAAAGGGTAATAAACACTTCTCTAATAACAAGATCATTCAGTCAGTCTCACTGCTCCCTCCTTTACACTAGAGAACAAATGAAATCTGTATGACTCTGTCAAAGAGATTCATGTTCTTGCCCATCCTCCCCAACATATAAAACCTTATCAATTACTATAAATTCTATTTTTAGCCTCCAATTTCTTTGTTGATGGTGTTGTAGTGGTACTACAATAAAATTCAATAAAGTATATACCTTATTTTGGCAGATCTGATGGACTGATCTAACATGAGCTTCCTGAATCACTGCTGTGCTGCAGCCTGCATTGAGGTCAAAAACTTCCAATGCTCGGTTGCTGCCAGCTGTAAGTACAATATCTGTACATTTCTCTGAGTTAAAGTTAAACTTCTCTGAAGGAAAAAAATATATAGACAGGTAAAAATACAGATAAATAAATATCTATATAAACTCTGTTGTATTTATTTTTCTATGAGCAACACCAAAAATCTTACAGCACTAAAAATTTATGTCTAAGGATGAAGTTTAACATCACAAAAAATTACAAGTTTTTTACTCTAATAGTAAAGAAGTAGTAAATAATCAAATACTACTTCCTTTAACTGAAGGCTGTGTCATTAAGTCCAAAGAACTACAAAGAAAATAAGGAATACAAAGGATACAAGAATAGAACTCATTTACTGCTGAAAGGCTGGTAATCTCCATTGTTGAAGTCATGGGAAATTTCTGAACCAATTTGCAAACACTCCTCTGTTTGTATCTGCAAACAATATCAAATGAATGCTAGTGTTAATGAAATAAGTTATGATTTGTAGTCACCAGTAAACTCCCACTGGAATCACAGCGCAAATCAAAATGCTTTCTTTTATTATTAAAAATTAAAGCCATAGATCTTTTGGCTTATTGCTGAACTCTATTAAAGAACTTGGTAACAAAACTCATTTGGATGAAAACAAACATGATATTCATATACAGAAGACTGATCTTCCATCAACATGAAACACTAAAATAATCCTGTATGTACATTGAAAATGTTGAAGAGAAAAAAAGTCTGTAAAGTACCTATGTTCAAAAAGCAGATATGCCACTGGTTTCAGTGTAGCATTTAATGTGCTGATGATAGGGCAATCAGGAAGAAAATGAAGAGAAAACAGTGAGGAAAGAATGAAAACAGTGAGGAAGGAGTAATTTCCACTTAGACAGGAGGAGAATAAGGGGCAGATCACACACTACCAAAAAAATTTTGTTTCCCAACATACACAGAACTCTGTAAGGTCCTGGCAGTTACCTGTCAGCTCCATGCAGATGTGGCAAACTGCCAAAACCTCTAAAATGGCTTCAGACTTTTTTTATATTACACAACGCAAAACTGTGTTGTTATTCAATCTAATTAGAACTCTCTTTACTGAAATATATCCACATAGGCAACATGGATCTATTCCTAAAGTAAACAGAAAACATAACTCCATGGATATGGATATGTGAGGCAAGAAGAGTGTGATTTTCAGAGAAGTCACCTAAGGAATACAGAGTTAATAACAACTGGACTGGGAATGGTTGGGGTGGAACTAATTTTATTCATAGTGGCTTGTATGGTGCTGTGTTTCAGACTTGTGATCAAAACTGCGTTGATAACACACCAGGGTTTTAGCCATTGCTGAACACTGTCTGCACAGAGCTAAAATAAGTCCTGTGTAACAGTTAATATTATACTTGCATTTTAGCATGTCTTTCTAATGAAAGTACAAAAGTCCATGCATGACATGCTTGTGGGAATCATTACTGTTTCTTTCCAACAATGCTAAAAGTTTGCAAAACTGAGATCATTTGACAAGAGCAATGTGGTTATCAGCCAGATCCGTTCAAAAGAAAAATGTTTTATGACTTGCTTTTTCCTTTCGTTGTCATTCTCAAACAATGCTAATCTTTTCAGATGGACATCAGGGCTACTTTAGCAGTGATGATGCAGCAGAAGATAATAGACAGTGTTTTGCAATTTAATCCAAGAACCTTTTGTAGTTTCCACAAATACTTTTTTCAAATAAAAGAAAAAATAAACTGCACTAGATTTTAAGAATATGTTAGTTTAAAACAGTCTAGTTTTTTAGTGGGCAGAGGAAGCCACAGGGGCAGCTTCTGAAAGATGAAAATACTTGAAGCTTCTACTATGTCCAGCACAGAGCCAGTCGCTGAAGGCTTTGACAATAGGCAGGTTGCTAGCCCAATTAGAGAAGCTGGTAACACCTCTGTGATGACATATTTAAGAAGGGAAAAAAACACAGTTATTCTTTTCTTTTCCTTCTGAGGGGTGGTGAGGCAGCTGCCGGTGCCCATCCCAGCAGGGCAGGGGCTGCTACCAGCCTCAGACCGACCACAGGCTGCAGCCTCGATCACAAGGCTTGAACTCTCTCTTCAAAGTTCTTTCAACTTTCCTTTATGGTACTTGTTGGCTATCGGTCTCGTGCTGGTATTTAGCCTTAGATGGAGTTTACTCCGCTTTGGGCTGCATTGCCAAGCAACCCAACTCCAAGACGCCCTGGGCCTGGTGTGCCAGGACTGCCCCTGTGGTGCCAGCAGGGCCCATGCAGCCAGTGACAAAAACATGGCGAACAATTCCCTGCCACGGAGCACAGACGAGATCAACCTTTTCAGCGTTGCGAAGCTCTATAAGAACATTTCAATTGATAGAACATGAGAACAATAATACCTACAGACAACTATTTTCTTCCGAGTCAGAGAAAANTGCCCATCCCAGCAGGGCAGGGGCTGCTACCAGCCTCAGACCGACCACAGGCTGCAGCCTCGATCACAAGGCTTGAACTCTCTCTTCAAAGTTCTTTCAACTTTCCTTTATGGTACTTGTTGGCTATCGGTCTCGTGCTGGTATTTAGCCTTAGATGGAGTTTACTCTGCTTTGGGCTGCATTGCCAAGCAACCCAACTCCAAGACGCCCTGGGCCTGGTGTGCCAGGACTGCCCCTGTGGTGCCAGCAGGGCCCATGNGGGGCCAGAAGGGCCCACGCAGCCAGTGACAAAAACATGGCGAACAATTCCCTGCCACGGAGCACAGACGAGATCAACCTTTTCAGCGTTGCGAAGCTCTATAAGAACATTTCAATTGATAGAACATGAGAACAATAATACCTACAGACAACTATTTTCTTCCGAGTCAGAGAAAACGTGAGACATGTGAGGAGAACCAACATGGCAGCACAGAGGTCAGTGAAAAGAAGGAGAAGGAGCAGGTGCCCCAGGCATTGGAGCTGAAATTTTTTCTACAAACCATGGTGAGGACTATAATACAACAAACTGTTTCCCTGTAATTCATGAAATGCATGGGGGGATGCAGGGATCCACTCACAGCCCATGAGGAGAAGTGCTCACGCTGGAGTACGTGGATGCTGAAAAGCTGTAATCTAGTGAGAAACTCGGACAGAGAGAGAAGACCCTTGCTTCCAGAGATAGAGAAAGAGAGCCTTTGCTTCCAAACTAGAACAGCTTATCCTTAAAAGACTAAACCCCATGAACTAAAATGACCCACGCTAGGCAGCTTTGGGAAGACAGCTTGGCCCAGGGAGGGACTCATATTACAGCAGGTTGGGCGGGGCAACTCTTCATGAAAATTAAGACCATGCTAAGAAATTCACAGAAAACTGTCTCCTGTGGGAAGGATCCCACAGCAGAAGAAAGAAATTCCTTTCCCTAAGCATACTGAAGAAAGATTTTTAGGAAGTGAAAGACTGACCAAAACCCTATGTTTTGTCTCCTTGTGTGGTTGGTGGGGAAGAGGGAGGGGCTGGGAAGAAAATAAGTGTTCTAAAGGTTTATTTTAGTTCTCATTACCCTTTTTACTTTTGATTCTGTTAATAATAAATTTCCTTCTTTTTCAAAACTGTTTAAGTTTTCAACCTGTTTTGCCTTACAGTGTTTTTTTCCCCTAATCCTTATCTCAATTCATGAACCCCTTGTTATGATTCTTGTGGGTGCCTGGTGCTTTTAGCCAGCGTCAAACCCACAACAAAGAGCAAATGGTTTATCTCTATTTTTGGGTAAATCTACCCAAGCTAACTTTAAATAAGCTGACTGAGATAATAGGTACAATCTAATGAAGGCAGTATGAAGCTTCCTCTGGTCCAATTTACCCTGCTAAAAGAGGCTGATTGAAGCAGCTAAGTTGCTCCCAAATGCAAGAAAAATTTTTTGAGTTAGCTGAAGTACCCTGCTTCTACCCTGCAGACTGCTACACAGATAAATACCTCACAGGGCACGACCCAGGTAGAATTTCACACAGAAAGCAAATCAACCAACAATAAAATGAGATTCATCAAATGTAAGTCATGACAAAACTGAACCAAAGTAAGAGAGGGAAAATAGAAGAGTACCCATTATTTTAAAAAAGATGAATTTTAGTATATTTAAGATTTTTTTTTTTGATACAGTGTGTTTGCTACATGTCCTATACTGTTCAGTTCAAAGTGCAAGTCATTTAAAATTCAGGCAGGCATTGTGGACACACTGAGCTGGACAATGTACATTCATTCTTGTCTCTTAGAAATTGAAGTTTGCATAGTAATTTGGGTTACCTTTTTATTGGTTTATGAATATCTCCATAAACTAAGACTTAATGAGTAAAACAGAAAGTAGGTAATCAGATAATGGAAGAAAGCTATTACATAATTCTGTCTGACCATTTAACATTTCAGTGAAGTTCCACATACCAGGGTCATGCCTCAATCCAGGAAAGCACTCCTATTCCTAAACCTATTTAAGCTTGTGCTTAGTATGTTTCTCTGTGCAACAGCAAAACTACCAAGGAAATAGATAAGTTTTTCCCATCTAAGGATGCAGCCCAGTACTGTTTAATATCATCAACAGACAGGACATACCATTCACAATATCAACTAAGACTTCAGTGTTGTAGCCCTAATTCTTTTTTTCCTTCCACTCAAAGATATTTTGCAAGTAGCTTTTACCATTTATTCAGTTTTTTATCTTCTGTAATATTTTTGTCTCCTCAGCTCACCTCACCACTGACAAAATCCCAGATCAAACTGTACGAGTACTTTCACGGGTCTGCTAATGAGAAATGAACTCACCGTTTTAGGTCATCCTTGGTCATGTCTAGATGGAAACTTAATAGATGAAATTCAGCTCCACAACACAGCAATATAAATGTATCTATGAAATAAAACTGTGCAAAGCGTACAGTCTTATGGAAGTTCTCTTTACCCTGAAACATAAAGGAATTTATTAAGAATGGATTCAAACATAACAAATATTTTCTCTCTGAGATTCCTGGTGTTAAGGCAGAGCCTCCTTGTCATCCTGATCATAGGCCAGGAGGTTAAACTACTACATAGTGGCCCTTCCTATTTTTGACATCTATTACTCTCAAAATAAAGATTTCATTCTGCTGAAATTAGCTGGTAGTAAATTTAATTGTATCTGTAGTCAATTGAATCTAATACAATCTAGCTTCATATTTTGAACTTCTTTTTGAATTGGGGAGTAGACTAAAGACAAGCAGAGCTGAGCCAGTGGAAATAGAATGTACAGACCAAACAATAAAACCAAAACTTCCAGACATGCTCACTAGTTTGGTTTTTTTTACCAAGGTAGATTTTTTTCTTTTCCTAACTTATCATGAGGAAAACCTAATTTGAAGTCAATGGAGATCACCCACATCATGATATCAGTTGGAGTCACCATTCAGTAGCTCTAGAAATTGGTTCTTTCTACAGAGCTTTTAAAACAGAAGTAGATGAAAGTGTAAAACAGTGTTCTCTGGGTCCAAACCAATGGAAGTTTCCAGTTACCAGAATTAGGGCAGGTTCCTTATTGCAGACTGACCAGACCCTTAAAGTTCTGTCTTCTGATGCAGAAACTAACCACTTCTTGTCATGACTCCAGCCAACAGAGTTAACTGCACCATCATGACCTAATAAAAATAATAATGAAAGTATCATAAAGCTCATTTCTTGCATTCATAAATTTCTCTGGAGTTAACTCTATTGTTTTAATACAATTATGCACAATATTAAAATACATTCTAAGTACAGGTTTCAAATGGTTGGATTAAAACTGGTAACAGTAAACCAGCTATTGAAATTTTCTTCCACCAAAAAACACAGAAAAATGTCTCTTATTAATAAACAGACAAAGATAATTCCAACTTTAATTTTTCAAAGATATTGGAAGAGCACTTTCAAGAAATATTCTTGAAATTAAATTTAAGCAAAGATTCAATACTGAAAAAAGGATCTGAGTATTATATTATAATGAAATTTTATATTAAACATGATCTGGAAACCCCTTAAGACATTGAAAATAGTTGAAATACTTTATTTTATTTATTAATATTTTATTACTGAGCTAGCTATTTTTGTCAAAACAAAATGAGTACGCCATTTCAATGGCTTGTTAAAAACAAGATTGTAAACTTACAAAGAACTTTAAAAGCCAGAAACAATATTCAAGAGCTAAAATTATTAATTTGATCTAACATTATATTGAAGCTGATCAAAAAGATCAAAAAAGAACATGTCAATCAAATTTTAGAAACTTTGATACATGTTATCGCAATTTTTCAGATGAAGTCTGATAAATTTCATCTAGCCTTAAAACATTTAAAGTTCTTATGCTGCCCTCTTGTGCACATTTTATCTTTAGTCAACTGAAGTTTTATATTAAAAAAATAGTTTGCTTTAAATCACAGGAGGGCTATTAAATTTATCTCAGCAATTGAGATATTTCATTTTGTAGACATATGTCTACAAAAACTCTTATAAATGAGATATTTTAATTCCCAGTTACCAAACAGCTGCAGAATTTTCACCAGAAAACTGGACAGGTACTGCACAAATACACATGTGAGTATTACTCTTGTTTTGTTCACAACACAAAGCTTTATTTAAAGGCTTCTAAAGTTTTTGTAAAAATATTTGGAAGCCTTGAATAATCTCCGTTTAAGAAAAAAAAACCAAAACACAAAACCAATCAAACAAACAAACAAACAAACAAAAAAAACCAACAACCACAACAGAATATACAAAACAGTTTTCCAAAGCAGTAAGGAACCTGAGAAACTTTAGGAAAATCTGAGGTTTGGAAAATTGGAAGAGCCACACAAAAAGCTTAAGAATCTCTGTACTGCAGGCCCCTCAGTCCCAAAGCACAGTGAAGGAGATGCCAGCTGGCTTGAAAGAGCCCAGTAAGATTCAAAACAGGCATTACTCAGGGTTCCCCAGTCCTGGAGCACATTGAGAAGAATAGCAGCCGGTTTTGTAAAAAGACTTCTTCAAAAAGGCCATGCTGGCTGTAACTCTTTACAGCTGTTCAACATTACCTGCACTTCACTACAGGACACAGACACCTGAAGAGCAACCACTGAAGAAGAATGCAGAACTACTTAAAACAGTAACTGAACCCTTCAGGGAACAAGACTGAATAAATTAGGCTTACAGCAAAACTGTTGTTATATCACTCCTCTGATGCTGCCTTATAAAACCATCGCTTTTGATAAGCAGCAATATTCGATGTTAATGCTGCCTTGAAATTGAATTTTTCTAGCAAAATAGATACAATTTCCATTTCTTGAAAAAAAAGAAAATTTTACATTGCCATTGATCACAGCTGAATAAGAATAATGCATCATGGTTTTTCATGAAAATGCATATATTGTGACACTTCTAAAAAAAGAGCATCAAAAGTAGAAAGTAAGCAGGTGACTGCATGGTAATCTGAACTGCACAGAAAAACAATGTGGATGAAACAAGCAGGCAACTAATGGTATGTGGTTCCTACTCCCTTGCATTACTTTATCTGGCAGTTCAACATTTATGTTGCTTTTGTAAAGAACTACATGCACAGTAGAATGTGGTTTACATTGCTTTTCAGACTTGTGCATCATTAAAAAAAAAGACACAAAGGATTAAAGGTATCAATGAAATAAATCAGTGAAAAACTTAAGAACTTGCTATTGTGGAAGAAAAAGACCCCATTACTCTGTCCACAAGGCATATTTTCATCAATTTCCTCACACAAGAAGGAAAGTATCAGTAATCTTGCCTCCTTCATGTCACAGCTTCTTCCACGAAATATAAAGAAAATTACTCAAAAAGAAAAACTGTTTTCACAAATCAGTTGTCAGAGTTATTTACTTAGAAATAATTCTTTACAATATCTTTAAGTAGTCTGGTTTTAATACTTGTTAGGGTCAGCTAGTAAAAACCATGCATTTTTCATTATGAGCTTTCACAGAAAATTCATTTAGCAGGACTGATTAAAAGTCATAACATTTACTATTATTAAAAATTTAACAGATTGTTCCTGTAGAAATGTAGACATAATCTGGTGTTTAAGACTCACTTAAAAGTGTACATATTTACACATACATACACTTTTGTAGTTGTGGATTTCTTCATAGGAATAGTCCCTCTTTTTTTAAATGGTTATTCTTTAGAAGTCTGGAGTTGCAAAGCAAACACATCTTTTGCAAAGTCATCACAGCCAATTTTTTGGCTAATAAACTATAAGAATATACTACTACAACATACACATGCATTATTACTGCAATATATTGCCTTTATTGTTTCTTTTTAATTATTGTAATATACATCATGATGAAGATTTCAATGTATATCATCATAGATTGTTTCTTACCTCACAAAAAATTGGGAAATAGGAACACCTGGTAGTCAGTTTAATTCTAGGACAAAATTAAGGAATCAGAAAAATAAATTTTACATCTTGAATCATCAGTACTCCCTCTCTCTTGTTCTCAGGGCGATGTGAGTGGAATCCATGCCAATTTAGATCAAACTCAATCATATGCTATATCTTTAATAATATAACTCATAAATTTACCTGAAAAAACATTACGCACATCAGTGAGATTGGAATTGAATATCAGCACAGTTTTGTCAGCCAGGCCACAAGCCAGCAGCTCTCCATCCCCTATAAAGAAGAGCATCTAGTGATTTACATTTGAAAGCAAATAGAAGCTAATATGAAGCTTCTTTAATAGTAAAAAACACATATGTCACTACAACAAAACAAAAACTAGATATTCATATCATACGTTTAACACAGATTTTGTATGAACATCAAAAATTAGTGTTGCAGAATTTGGTATAATTTTGTAGGCAATTCATTTCTTGTCCTGACATGTTCTCTAAATAACAAAATTTTTTAACTCAAAAAAGGAACCTTCTGAAATTTTTGCTAAACTGTGATTATTTAAGCCTGTGTGTGCATGCATGGGTGTGCAAGAGACAAAGAGAAAAAGAAAGAAAGATGTTTCTTTCTCAAACTAAAAGAGGATTTATACTTAAAATGTCATAGCAAAACAGAGAGATGGCTGGAATAGATTTTAGCAATTACTGACTGCATCTAATTGCTTTTATTTCCTGAGGGTGAAAGTTGTTCTTGTCCTCAAAATACTTACAAAGATTTAATTTTTTAAATATTTTGAAAATATTTTGGCTTGCAGGGTGTACATTGACATAATTATATACCAGGTAGAATGCTTGATTGCTAATCTAGGAAGTGCTTTCTGCTTAATCATATTTACATTGGAACTAACTAAACCTATGGCAAGAGTCATTTATCCAAAGCAGTTAAGAAAAATGCCTCTCTTTGGATCACACAGAAGAAATTATTTTTTAATATTTCAATTTATAAAAGTTGAATAATATTTATATAAGAAACAGGAGTATTCTGAGTATTTTGAAACAGAACTTCAGTTTTTAATACACCCTAATGACACTAAGTAAATATGTCAGAAAATAAATTCCTTAGTCAAAGAGCTCTTAATTTTCAAGTAGTAGTGGGAAAGTTAAAGAATAAATTCAAAAGGAAACAAGACATAAAGTGAGAAATACAATCCTTTTGCATATGTAGTAACAGCTTGCATGGTTTTACAAGATAAAAAATTATGATCAAACAGAATGTGGTATTACCAGAAAGTTTTCTGTGAATTTATCCACAGTAAATCCACAACTTTTAGAAACTATGCCACACAAATTTTGGATTTCTTTCTGCACACTGACACAACTGCACTTTTTATAAAGCCTGTACTTACCAGAATATTGAATACAAAAAATTGGGGTTGGTTTACAAGTAACGGATATCTCTTTCTCATATTTGATTGGAGGATAACTTTCCAATGGATATTCTTTATTTTTACTTCAAAGAAGGAAAAAAGAAAGAAACCAGTACATATTCATTTCAGTTATGAAATAAAGGTGTTTTGGGAACTATTCTAAACATCTTTATATAACTATTTGCTGGAAAAAATACGTCAAATCCATGGTAGGAGCCAAATTAATTTTAAATTGTCATATTTAAACTACTCCTGTCACTGACAGTTGTGAATTCATGAGCTCAAGAATTAAGTCTTGCAAAAAAATTAAGTTTCTCAAGTCACATACCTAACAAAAGTATTTAAAAAATGTAAACTCTACCTTGTTTACAAAGACCTTGTGACAAAATGCATTAACTAAAAAAAAGCAATTTAACTAAAAAAACTCACACAAAACTTAAAATACTAATTAGCTTAACCTATATAAAACAGTGCTAAACCAAAGTTGAAATTATCTGAAGTACTCATGTAAAGGCTTCCTATGTGTGCAAGGTTTACAAAAACTTAGTCTTGAGCTATTAAGTGCATTTCTTAACACTTTGACAGCTCTTTTAAAAAATTAAAAATTATGGTATCAATCATTCTTTCCTTTCATGTTTGTGTTACCTAAAGCAAAGACTTTAATAATAGTAAAGAGAAAAAATGTGTGCAATATCCCCATTTAACATTCCACACAAATTAACATGAAAATGCCAGCTTTAGAAAAACATTTGTTCTTTGTGACCAGTGATAAAGATTCCACTGGTCAATTTGTACCATTACACGTACTCTGTTTAAATCCATCGGAGTAAGTTTGCATTAAATTAAAGGAACAATATTTAAGGGGTGAATGAGGGACATGATCTGAAATCACTTCTCCCTGTGCCACATCCAGTTACTTTTCTGACTAGAAATGCAGCTTAAAAACGTTGTGACTTAGCTTCTAACCATATTTAGCACCTGTTCTTCCTACCAACAAAAATCTAGGAAAATAGATATGCATATTTTCTTTTATATGAAACACTCCAATTTAATTCATAGTCTGATAAACCAAATCACTCTTTGCAGTGATAAATTTTATATCAAATTTACCAAGCCTTTTAGTTCTAGTGACAACTCTTACTAAAAAGTTCCAATGAGAGAAGCAGAGACAAACCATATTTTCAATAGAACTGTAATTAACCTTGTTAATTAATTTGTTCCTCCTCTAACAGAGTTGTTAGATAACCTACCATTTACAACTGGTCTTCCACTTTGATACCTCTTTTTTTTTCAGATTAGTATTTGGAGAAAACATGGTCATTCTACGAGAGAGAAAACAGACTCTCTTATATGAAACATTAAACATTGCATGGGAGAAACAGCTTTTTTCAAACAAAAGCAATCTTACTTCTTTCTTACTATTTACATCTATGGGTAATGTCAGTAGATAAGAGAATGTAGACTTTGACAATATAAATGTCTAATATTCTTATGCCTGAGTTTGCACCTTCATTTCTATGAGTTATTTGTTGAATAGGGCATTCTGAAGGTCAAAGTTCATAAAAATCAAGTTCTCAGACAATTCTTTCTGCAAGCTGAAGAAACAAGAGTCTAGTCAGATGAAAGAATCAGGACACCTAAAATGGATTTCAAAAAGAAGCTGACCAATGACCAGAAGCTGTGAAAATTTTGGTTTACAATATGTTTTTAAAATTATTTTCTTTGATAACATCATAACTGTTTTACATAGTTGATTAATTTCATGGTCATGAGACCACATAATTATATTACGTGAAAAAATATCACACACCAATATAACACGGAAAATAGTAATATTTCTACTCACCGTGGAGCTGCTGTATATCCTGATGACTTAATTTTATTATGGAAAACCAGTGGTTTATCTTTCACTGTGCTCTTCACTCCTGTAGCAAAATAATTTAATTCACATTAAAATGTATTTTTAATATTATATTTTTATAGTTAAGTTTTTACAGGCCTGCACAATATAAATACTTGATGTTTCCTTATGTTACAAAACACATTTATGACCAATCACTCTAAAATAATGATTAGTGAGAAAAGGAAAGAAATATAAACTGTTACATTGTATTACACCCGTCCTCCAATGATATGAATGAGTAGAAAATTCTTTGAAGTAGCAGGAATATAGTTCTGAATCACTTTTTCACCATTCGTTCACAAATGTGTTTTCTGCCTTTGCTTAGACTTTGTATACATTAGCTATAATGCATTCACACCCTATATTTGGAATTAGGACTGCATCTAAAGATCATTAACAAGCTGACTGGTGGGTACCCATAAGTATCTGTGTTCCCACAAGGCTCAGGTCATGGGTAAAGTCTGCATGCCCAGTGCTGCACTAGGAAGCCCAGAGGGCACCCCTCAGCCCCAAACTGAATGCGAGTATTTCATATCAGCAGAAACAAACTAAACAAATAGATGCTATAAATGTTTACAAATAAATGTTACATCTTTTTGATATTCCCAGGGAAAAAACTCAGCTGCATTGGGACACATTTACCTATGCTGAGGGTAGAAGTCCCTTCAAACACCACTAACTATCCTTTCTCTTTATGCAGCCATGAGGCACAAAAAGGTCCTTCCTGAGAAGCTCCCAGTACCACATGCCTTAAGAGACCAAAGGATCTCATTACAGCACTTATCTATCTGATCATGACATGTCAACAAAGGCAAAGGCAGAACAGTTGCCAGTGATGGGCATCCAAGGCAGCCTGGAATTCTAGCTAAAATACTAAACGTATATTCTGAAAATACCATAAACCCCTAGAGATAAAACCTTTGACATTCTAGCAGGCACAATAAGTGCAAATGGTGATGATGAAAACTTTTTTTTTTTAATATTTTTGGGACTTTATTGTTGCTAACCAAAAAAAGCTACAAGTGCTTCAATGGTAACTGGAAGTCAGATCTTCTCTTTTTTTAAGTAGTAGAGTATTGAGGCAAAAATTAGCTTCCTAAACATCCAGTATTGGCAGAAGATTATTCAGAACAATAAAATATACCAAAACATCTCTTTGGTATATTTCAAAACCGAAGTTAAGAAAGAAATGACAAATTATACAGAAAAAATTACTGCATGCTATGGAAAAAGAATGACTTACAAAAATGTAAATATTTTACACTCTAACACTTTTAAAATCCACAGAAAGTTCTCATACAATGGGTTTTGAAAGAAGAAAAATACTTATAACCATAATTTTCAACTACAATTGCATGAATGATGTACATGTAATGTATGAAATTATCATACATTATGATATGAATTACATGATTACGTGTATGATATGAAATACTAATAGAAGTGTAAAATTCTACGTACTGAAGTAAAAATATAATGCAATATATATTTTAAAAAAATTAACATACTAACTGCATTAGGCAAAAGCCAGCTGGAAGTCAGTTACTGTTATTAAAAATATAACTTTATTTATTTCAGGATTGGTTTATACTTACCAAGTGTTTTACTAGAAGGTTCTTTTGTGTTTTTCTTTAAACCTTTACACAATGGAGAATTTGCCAATAAAGTACACCTAAGTTATAAAACCAAGCACAAAAAAATGATCAATGCAATGGACAAAAATGTCAGATTAGAAAAGGTGCCAAAATTCCTTTCTAGTTATTTGTCTGCATGTGTATTAACAATGAGATTTTAATGAAAACAACTTAGGCATAGTGGATTAGTTATCAGCTCAGATACTCAGTGGCACAGACAAGCCTTGGCCCGGACTCAATTCACAGACCATAGCTTTTACATATTAGGTCCCAGTTTTGTGAATATTAACTGATGATTTTATTATAAGCACTGAAATTTGCACTTCAGTGTATATTGCAGGAGTTTTGTCATCTTCAAGACGTCAGCATTTTCTCATAAATCATTTATAGGGACACAAAGGACAAGAAAGTAATAACCAGCAGGGATTCACCAAGGGGAAGTCATGCTTAATCAATTTGATAAACTTCTGTGATAAAATGAGTGGCTTGGCAGATGAGAGGAGGGCAGTGGATATTGTCTACCTTGACTTCAGTAAGATTTTCCACACTGTCTCCCATAACAGCGTCACAGAGAAGCTAATGAACTATGGTCTGGATGAGCACACAGTGAGGTGGACTGAAAACCAGACAAACAACCAGGCCCAGACTGTGATGATCAGTGGCTCAAAGTCCAGTTGGAAAGCAGGAACTAGTGGAGAAACCCAGAGGTCCATTCCATACAATTCCATTACTATAATTCCATTAAACATCTGCATTAATAATCTGCATGAGGGGGCAGAGTGTACCCTCACCATGTTTGCTGATGACTCAAAGCTGAGAGGAGTGTCTTAAAGAGCAGAAGGTTGTGTTTCATCCAGGGAGACATTTACCGTCTGGATAAACGGGCAGACAGCAACCTTGTGAAGTTCAACAAGGTGAAAGGCAAAGTCCTGCAGCACAGGAGGAACAAGCCTACGCAGCAGTATAGGCTGTAAGGCAGACTCTAGAGCCAGGCTCTGTGCCCAGTGTCCAGCACCAGGACAAGAGGCCATGCACAAAACCTGAAACACAGGAGGTTCTCTCTGAACACAAGGAAACACTTTTTTACTATGAAGGTGATTGAACATTGGCATGAGCTGCCTGAGAGGTTGTGGTATCTCCCTCCATGGAGATATTCAAAAGTTGTTTGGGCATTGAGGTGGGCAAATGACTCCAAGTGGCTCTACTTGAGCAGGGTGGTTGGACAAGATGACCTGAAGAGGTGCCTTCCAAACTCAACCATTCTGTGATTCTGTGATTTCTCCCTCTCTATACAACTAAAGCATGATAGGAAAAGAACTAAAATCAAACCATGTCAACAAAGATCACTGCAGAAAAGCGTATGACACACTTTAGTGCCAGACAAACAAGTCCATAATCCAACATGGAGGAAAAACATTTAATTATTCTGTACCTGGCAATTACTGATAGTCTTTTTTCATTTCCAGATGGGAGAAAATCACTGTGCTGAGTTCTTACCAATGCAGCAAGGTTAACTTCCAACACAGCAATCGTATCTTCAAACATCGAGGTGATCAAACATAAAACCTGCAGCAGTTTTACCATAAATTAACACTCCATTTATTTCATAATTGAAGTACAAAAATATAACACATTTATAATTAAAAATGAAATCAATTTCTGAAATTTGTAAAAATTAGTCAAAAATATCCATGGGTTTAGTCCTGAGGAGCATTAAGTGATAAAGAGTGATTAAAGCTATCCTTCAAATATATGCCTATGTTGCTTAAATGTGTTTTAACAAACTTACATACATAACAGTGACAGAAATTCCAACACCTCCAACACTAGAGACAGTTTTGCAGTAAGAGTTGAGAGAAAAGAAGTACCCATGGAAGAAAAATTGGCTTCAGCAACATGATGAGAACATGCTAAAACCTGAATTTCAACAAAATCATTCTCTAAAACAAAAGACTTCTATGTTAAATATGTAGCCTAGATTGAGCTTACATCTGTAGGAAAACTGCAACATCAAAAGTGGAGTATACAGATAAGAATACCTTACATTTTCTTAAAATCACCATTAGGGACTTCTAACAGAAATTTTCTCACACCCCAAATAGTTTTCACAGATCCTTTAGAAGGATTCAGAAGTAACGCATCCTAACATTTGTTTGAGAAACAAGGTATAACAATGCTTATATCTTTTTTTTCCCCTAAAAGGTTTCCTCTGCTTCTCCAATGGTCATTCTTGACATTCAAGGTACACCCTGAACACTGTAACAATTCACCTTTTCCTTAATGATCACTTTAGACTGTATATAAGCTGTGAGAGCTTCAAACTAGCAGATTCCATAACGAAGAATCAACCCAGCAATCAAAGACATTGCTGTATAACTCAAATAAAACAAATCTGTACATTAATCTGTCAGCCAAAAGTGTAATTAATATTTATTGAAAATAACTGGAACTGTTAACATTTATTAAAGCAATGTTTACTGCATACTCACCTTTTGATTAGCTGCCTTCCTTGTTAATGCACATGATCTGGCAATCTGAATGCTGAGGTCACTGTAATCTTTACCAAGAAGAACATAGTGCTATAAAATAATATCTGCATGTCAGAAGAAAAAAAACCTATCATCTCTAAGACATACAGAAAAAAATTACTTATATTAATTTGACATGACCCTAATCCACTGTCTTCAGAGTATATACTTCTAGCTTACCCTCAAATTATAATGGGGTAGAGTAACATTCCTTGTATTTAACACTCATGAACTGCAAAATTGAATAAAAATTCATTGCTAGCCACTACACAGATCTAGTGCCAACATGTCTTCTGAGAAAAATCACTAGGGCCAGGAAAACATAAAAAACTATTAGGAAAAAAACATTTTTAAAAAACATTTGGCTTCTATTGTATTCTGCTATTTCACAACTTAATTCTTAAACTATTTATGTCAGATAACAAAAGCAATCACATTATGGTGTAATCATATATCTTACAAACATACCTCTGTAAGACAAAAAAGCTTCTAATTCAAAGTTTGCCAGATTAATTATTAACAAGCCAGTAGAGGTTCCTATCCAAAAACAGCTAGTATTCAGGGAAGAATATCTATTAAAACAAGGAGAGAAAATATCTCTGAGTAGGATAAAGAAGCTTTTCTTATCACCATACAACAAACAGCAACTGGGTTTTTTAATACTCTTTACCCAGTACCAGTACAACAACAATAATAAAGACACAAAAAGTACATTAAATTTAAAGCACTTTTTTTCAAATCTGTACCTCAAAGTTTCAAGCAAACCTGGTGAAATCTTTAAAACTAAGAGCAGAACACAATCCTTGATTTCATGTAAGTGCTTCATGGCACATCTAAAACTGCACAGGAAATACTTTTCTTCAAAAATTACTGTGGTTTATAAGGGTTGGGAGATGCTGTAAAAGCACTGTATACACAAAGAGAAAATTCAAACCAAGAGGCAAATCCACTCAGTTTACTTTTACCACTCTCATACGGACACCCAAAAAGCAGTGAAATTCAATGTATGTTTTCACATAATTAAAGTACAAGAGAAAAGCCAGTACAAACTAAGGGGAAAAAACCCCAGGCAAGTCTGGAATGTCTGTCTCAGCCTGTGCTTACTGGCAGCACTATTGCAGTTGGGTAATGAAATCCAGCTTCTGTAAGCACCACAGTGTAAACAAACTGGTTACAATTTCAGTCAACACCCTAACAGAAGAAACATATTATCAAGCAGAAGATAATTGTAACAAAATAACAGTTGTCATTCTCAAAAAAACTAAAAATGTTTTGGTGCCACAATAAATAAAAATTGACATCAACATTTTAATAAATTTTCCAAATAGGAGTCAGAAGACTTAACAGTTTTATTTGTAAAATCAGAGCACAAGAGTTAAAGTAAGGATATGGAAAAATATGAAGCTGTAACCTGGTATGAGAAAACTCACCACAGTGGCTTAGTACTATTTTTATTAAAAACAAAACAAAACCAAACCAAAAATCAAACAAACAACCCCCCTTCCCCCAAATATATACAGTCAAATATGTTAAGAAGCAGACTGGAATAGACAGTTTCAATTCTGGTTTGTGATACTTTTACGTGATACGAATAGTTTTATTTGTGATTTGCACTACTTTCATTATGGCAGTAACAGACTGATTTAATTTGCGAATTCTTTGAATTCTTTATAAAGAAGTGTCACTATCAAGTTATTATGAACAACATAAAGTAATATATCCAGGAAGTTTACCTCACTCCCACTTTACAGTAATAAAATCCACTGTGATGAGATTGCTCAATGTCAGAAAGCTTAGGAAAGTGTGAGATGCCTAATTTTGGACATCAGTGCTCCAAAAATGTTTCATTGTTGCTTTTCATTGCAGGCAGGAAAAGCAGTATTATCAGGGATTTCTCAATTGTTCAGGCAAATCTGAACCAGCTGCTAAAACCAACACACTGTATTTAAAAAATAAATAGAAAAGAATAGATATAAATACAAAACTCTCAAACCAAAAGAAAATGGAACTGAATTAACAGTAAGAATTTAATGGCCATGGTTGTTTATAAGCAGAACAAAACCTTCAACTACGATGTGATAGCTGAAAGAACAAATAGACCTTAGATGAACAATGTGAAGCAGTAACAGGTGGGTATGGGAAAGTGATATCATCTCAATTCAGAAAATTATTTCATATAATGATCCTTTTATATAGTCCCTATTATATATTCTCATGAAAAACAAATGAGATTGAGTTTCAGAAAATTTCAAGAGCAAATGTTAAAAACGTTGCTCAAGACATGCCTTATACAAGGTACAAACTATTTTATCCACAAGCGCAGAGGTAACTTGTTCATGAGCTGCAATTTGCCATCCAAGGAGCCAACTTGATAGTGGCTGGCACTGAACTATCAGAGTAAAAAACATACTAAAAGCCTGTATGAAAAGAGAGTAATTCAGACTAGAAGTAAAATTGAATGATCCAGTTCCTGGAACAACCTCACTAGGCACAGGGTGGATTCTTTATCAGCAGAAAACTTGTCATCTTTAAAGATGTGGTGCAGTTCAAATCAAACCTATAGTTGTGAAGAAGACAAAGTTTTGATAATTTGAGAGTGATACTATACAAGCCATAGGACAGAATGTAATAATTCATCATCTGGCCTTCAAGTGCTGTCACTTCATCAAAGTATGTCTGAGATGTGCATCTTAAAAGTCACCACTTCCTTCCTCTCAGTGGTGATACTTCTAAATATGCAGGCAGCATGAAAATAACTGTTAATGATTACTTAAATTTGACATAAAGACAACCAAAATCATCCAGGACTGCTAGATATTTTTATTCTTTGTTTACCAAAAGTTGTTTGTATATCTAACCAGAGATTAATCAGTTCCATTTGAATAACCCACCTCAGAGCAAAAGTTAGGACAAGAGTTGTCTAAAATATGATGTGAGAAATGTATCCAAGAGACAATCATAAATTATAACACAAACAGGTTGTTCTTTGAGACAGTTCTTGTGGGAGTGTCATGAACAGATCTCCAGGTGCCTGATAATATGTTTAAACTTCTCTTCAGGAAAGAAATGCAATGTAAGGGTTAATTCTACCTGGCTAACCAATTCCATGGGAACAAGTAAAAGCATCACGTTCTGAAATGTCTGTCCCTCTGACAGAAGTTTGACTGGAGCAGGTTATGTAGTTCAGAAATTATTTAAATTTGGAAGGCAAACTGACACAGTCACACAGTGGCTGCATCCGATATTTCTTTAGGAAAGCAAACTCAAAATAAATTTGATTTATTAATTACATTTTAACTCATCTTCCCCCATCAGCTGGTATCAATAGATGCTAAAATGGATATTCTCAATGACATTTTTATAAAATTATTTTTCAGAATAAAATCCAGTTTTAACTTTGTATCAGCTGGTGTACATTATCCTCCTATGAGTAGGCCACTAAACCTTGGAGATCACTAAAAACATTATTTGATTTTTCTATTGTGTTTTTCAAAAAATACTAAGTGGCAGTGAAAATAATCCAAGAATCAATAGGAACTCCTAGAAATAAATTCAAGCCAAATACTAGGTGGTATTTTAAAGGACTTACGTGTTTTCTTCATTATGGAAACATACAAAAAAGTCACAATGCTCAATTAAGAGGATAGGCAACGATGTTTCCACTGATCCTTCTGGTCTCATGTTGTCTTTTTTGCAAAGCTTGGAATTATTTTGCCCTTCACCTAAGAAAGTCAACAATACCAGCTATCAAAAAACTAAGAAACAAGGGAAACAGATAGGATTCAAGAGAGAATTTGTAGCAGTAATGAAAAACTAACACCACACTCATGAAACTTCTATTTCAAAAGACAGATATATCCTAAGAGCCAGCTTTCCTTGTTAATATGTGGGTTTTTTTGAAATAGCTAGAGACAAAATCCAAAGAGCCTACTTACAGACTGAAAAGGAGTTTTCAGATTTTAAGTGTTTTCATCTCAAGAAGTGACATTGAAAGCCATATTCCAACAATCCTTAAATACGCTGAGTATCTTTCCACTAGCCCGAAAATTCCCTTGACACTAAAGTTACAACATAAACCAAAAGCAAGATGAAAATCCATCTCAGTTCCCTGTTTCCAAGGAGTCTCCAATCCATTCTGCATGTGCAATTCACACTTAAGAACTACTAGTATCAAATTCGGCATTAGACACAGACATAGCATCGGTCTCTTTCAAACATGAAAGTGAGATCCACAGATTTTAAATAACAAGAAATGTAGCAGTCTTTCTCCTTAGGTTAGGACTTTAGGATTATGGAAGCTGGACCGCTAGGCAGGTAAGAACACAACAGTCATTGATGCAGAAAAAGAGTAAGCAAGGGAAACCAGATTTCCCTTTCCCTAAGAAAGCCACAGCAGTGCTGAGGGGATGGGCATTTACACTGGCACCACACCAGGGAGAGGGTTACCTCCCATTGTACCAAGGCTGTCACCTGCTCATGGTGATCCCGAGGCAGAACAAGGGAGCTATCAAACCAGTCTGACATCAGGGTATCACCCTGCTGGGGTTACCAGGGCAGTCATTAATGATTTATATGTACTCTGTGTTATACCACTAGAAATATCACAGGCAGAGAAATATCGATTCATGAAGGCATTGGTATGGATTTAAAAAAAAAAAAGAAAAAACAAAAAAATAAAGAGATTCCTAGAAATTTCAAAGGTAACTGAGAAATGGTACTCCATTTAGTCAAGGAATTAACTTTCAGGCACTGGTTCTGTTCTCACTGAAGCCTTGGACAATGAATTCAATAAAAAAAAAAATACTTAGCAGTGCACATGATGAAATATTTTATGAACAAATGCACTGGCCAAGAATTTATTACATACATACACGCATAATTCTTTCCAGATACACCAATATCCAACTATATATCAGCTTTAGTAAGAATTCCATGCCACAGTCTAAGACTCATAAGTCTATCACTTACAATAAATTATCATGGTATAAAAAGTACACACTCAGTAGCCAGTAACAACTACACTATGCCATAAACAGCATTCTAGGAACACTGTGCTACCTATTTCTTTGCCAGATTTCCACACTTTATTACAGAATTTCTCTTGTTCTTTCTTTAAGTCGATATGTGCTATGCAACGGTAATTATGATCACTGATTAAACTGAAGATCCAAAGCTGCAAGAAAAAGAAAAAGCAATTGCAATAACATTTTGACACTAAATATAAAGCTTTCATGAATACAAACTAAAGATCCAATATTTAAAACCGTGGAGGTAATTAGTGAACTTTTGTATATGGCATCTCACCTCAGACAAGAACTTCAATTACATGTATTTCTGAGATTATTAAAGATAATCAAAGATAATATATTCAAAATTGGCAAAAGCAGCAATGACCAGTTTGAACTGTACAACTAATTCCCACATGTTTATGTGCTTGAAAAACGCTCATTATAGACTATTTCCCACAATTAAAAATCACAGGTAACATGCATGTAATTGCTCACTGGGTCACATACATGAATTTCATTTATACCTTTCTCGTTTCAGACACCACTATAGTTAAAGCTTTAATTTTCTTCAGAATTTGTGAACAGTAACACTGAAGAAAAACAGATGAAAAATATCACGTAAATATATTCTTACCATTAAAGAAGAGGTGAAATGGATATTAATATTTACCACATTTTTATTAGAATTCCAACATGCTGAAATCACAGCCTCTTCCATTTATTGCCATGCATTTCTTTTTTTTCACCTTTTTTTTTTTTTAAACAGATATATTTCTAGCCTCTCAGTGTACTCTTCTTACATAATCACTGATTGTGCTCTTAAAAATTTTCCTGGTTTTCAGGAAAAAGTTTCTGTTTTGTAATAGAGGTCTTATGTACCATTTATGGCTTACACTCAAAGCACTGAATTATGCTTACTGAAATAACTCTTTTAACAGTTCAAAACACTTAGGCAGTTTGTGAACCTTTTCTATAGATAGAAACATTAATAATAGTTGACTCCTGACAGAGACTGAGTTTAATGGACAATCCTTACCTGTCCCTCAGCACATCCAGTGATAATCTGTTTGTTTTCTTCATCAATTAGCAGACTTAGCAAAGGAAATGCTGCTCAAAAAAAGAAAGATAAAAGTATTTCTAGAGTAGACACAAATCAGATACTTAATTAAAGTATGTGATTAAAAATTGCATCTTCCTATGTATAAAGACAGGGGGAAGAAGCCCTTACTGCAGTTCTATTGGTTGCACAGCACTTTGTGTGCCTTAGCCTTTTGTGCTGCTGAGGGCTTTCCATTTGCAGGTCTCTGGAGTGCCTGTCACCCAAGCTGCTGTGGCATGGTTTTCAGACTTGTTTATGAAAGTACACTTCCACTGGGAAGCAGACTTTAAGGAAAAAATATTCACTGCTGGTTTTAAATGATAATACATTTACTGCCAGCTAGTCTACTAGAATTAATTTCACTAAATCAACCTAAAACTTCTATAATAGTCACAGATTATTGTTTAGAGACAGGAGGTTTTTTCTATGAAAAAATACATTTAAAACCAGAAAACTTACCTGTTATTATTCCTGACTGATATATTAACTGGCTGGTAGAATAGTCCCACACCTTTAGATTAAAAAAAAAAAAGAAAAAAGATATAAAGATAGATACCTATTTAGATACCTATGGAAATCACAACTTTTAACAGCCATCACGTGGTGAAAACAGAGAAATGCAGCCATTGAAAGTGATGCTCTTAGGAAAGAATCTTTTTTCAGCACCTGTTTCCAACTATGAAGGGTTTTGTTTAACTGATAAGCATCCCTAGTGAAAAAGGTGAAACTCACTTGATATGGACACACAAAGTATCGTCTTTGCTTAGGTCAATCTCTCAGTGATTTTAGCTAAATTTATGAAAAGGTATACATGAAAAAGAAAAGAGGGGAGGGGTGCATTGCAAACAATAACTCAATCCAATATTCCCAAAAGGGAAAATTCAAATCAATGTCAGCAGTCTCAAAGGGAAATGTTTTCCTTCAGTTCAGCATACCTGAAACACTTCAGTTACAGCTAAACTGATCAAAACATTTTATTTTATTTCTATTTTCCAGATGATAATAATCACTGAAATTAATACTTAACTGTGGAAAGTTTTGAATATACAAAACCTGCATTATTCTTTTAAAAAAGAGTAATTAATTTTTATTACAATTTCCCAAACAATTCTAAGCACACAGTCCTTATTTCCATAAAGTCAAAGATGCTTTTTACTTAATCTTCAAAACATATTTAAAGGGGAATAAATAAGATTAATTCACAGATTCACTAAGTTACTCTTTTTTAAGTTCATCTCCACAATTTCCTTGCCTTAAAGGTTCTGTCTTCTGACACTGATATGAGCATACTCTTCTCCCATGTGCAAAACTCAGCAG
Source organism: Aleadryas rufinucha (assembly GCA_013397815.1). Classification (NCBI taxonomy): domain Eukaryota; kingdom Metazoa; phylum Chordata; class Aves; order Passeriformes; genus Aleadryas; species Aleadryas rufinucha. The sequence continues at coordinate 94,653 of VZTH01017993.1, forward strand.
CAGTCACTGGAGCCAAGTGGCCATCCAATTCAGCCAGTATAGCTTCATTCTGTGATTAATAAAGTCAAAAATAAAAACAGAATAGATTTCAACATAAAATTGACAAATAAGTGTTTTAAAAATTAATAACTTGCTAATCATGGTCAGGTTTTTTTCAAAATATAATTCAGTAAGATTTTTCTTATTGAAACTGAAGTCCTGTATACCATCCTGCTGGCAAAGCCACTACACATTACATTTGCTTCTCCAGACTGAGTGATATAGGAATAAATTTTCAGATGACCTAAGAATATTTTCTACTTCTAAGTTATCGAGATACTGTTTAATTTCAACTCTTTAAACCTAGTCTTCTATCTGATACATGATGCATTATCAAGTATCAGTTCCTACTTATTTTATGACACAAAATGAATGGTTTTGATTATTTTTTCTAACATTTCTGTATCATGATTTCATATGAAAGTGAATAAGTAAAAGAAATATCAGTACCATGGCTACAAAGAATGGTATCTCACCTTTGCACTTAACATGTAGATCTGATTTCCAGCACATACTGCCACTTGTTGATCATCTGGGCTAAATCTTACATGAAGAACCATTCCCAAAAGAGTTCCTATAACAATTCCTCGAGGTGTAAACCCTGCAGCAATTGTATTGTTAATGAGACTCAATGAAATACAAAAATCGGGTGCAGTGAGATTCTTAGAAATTTTGCACAGCAGTTACTAACCACAGAGCTGTCCTGGTTTCTGTCAGGAAGATGTACAGACAAACACACTGTTTAAAAACACCAGGATATTGGAAAGAAAAGCATAGAACTATGAACCACCAGAATTCCTCCATCTGCTCTGTTGTCTAGACATTATCTGGTACTCTGAGATATTAATAATTCCCATCAAATCATGCTTTCATGCTTCCAGTGAAGATTGCCAGGAAAAGGATTTTTGGAGTAGGGTGATGTGCCCATGAAACCCACTAGAGCCACATTCATTTTGGAGGAAAGAAATCCTAACTGATGCCCAGAAAAACAGGGCTTTGAAAAATACTTCTTCTGGGAGAATATGCCAGCCACTCAGCCAACAAGTAAGGAGGATTTTCCTTCTCTGGTTCTAATTTTTCTGTGGAAAAAGGCAGAAACAGGAAGTACACTGAGGAGGGCTGCCAGTTTCCAACGCAGGAGCCCCCTGCACTCCCTTGCAGGAGAAACGCCTGAGGGCTACAGTCTCCTCAGATAAGAACTCTCCTCACACTTACGGTGAGAAGAGGTAGACCCAACATGCATTGCTCTGTTTTATGGTAATCACTGTTATCCTGTTGGCTAACTAGCTTCCCCCCCACCCCCTGCTTTCCCCATAAATTCCCAGAAGGGACCCCGGTTTGCCAGGGAGGACTTGGCTGCCAGTCCCCTTCACAGGGATGGCTCAATAAAGCTTGCCTGTGGAATATACCACACCAGACTCCCTCGTCCCTTCGTCCCCCGGCCTGCCTGGGATGTCTCTTATGAGCTGAAATCACTCGCTGAATCACTTTGAGCTGAAATCACTCATATAGCCAAACGGCTATATTCTAAGAGACCATCCCTCGCCTCGCAAGGGTTGCCCCCCTGCTTCGGAGAAGTCGCAAAGGCGTCTTGGAAAGGATTCCAGGACAGCCGTCGACCCCGGATCACTTCAGGGCAACCCCCACGGGAGGCGACAGTACACCATTAAATACCATTACAGAGTCAGATAAGACTAGCTCTGAGAACCGGCCATGTTTCACTCCCATCTTCATTATTTCATTCTGGTCATTTCACTGGTTCAAGCAGACTGGTTTCTGCAGATCCCTCTTTTATAATGCTGCCTTTAATGATGGGAGGACAGTTTGGATATGTCATTAAATTTTAGGATTTCATAGAGAACGAATTAGCTAGAATACAAGCACAACTACAGGTGTCCTTTCAGGCTTTCATCTTAGATGCTGTGGAGTCTTTTTACAATTGATTAACAGGTCAAGATCACACAAAGAATTCCTTAACTACTTTGACACAGTTTATAAGAAATAGTATCAGAAAACATGCCAAGAGCATGCAGAGGACAGTCTGGGGAGACAAAGACTCTACAGCATCTGCTGAAGAGCATGTAGATGAAGAGAAAATGAAAAAATCCAGCAGCAGACAATATGGATGTCAAATGTCTTTGTATCAAAACTACACATACTCTTTATCTGTCTGCTACTTTCTTTTCCTATCTTCCAGTTTTATTTCCTCCAAATTCATAGTCCCATTTAATTGCCAGTTCCTGAAAGACCCTTTGATTCTCTATGTTACTCTTACATGGATTAAAATTTAATACTGACCTTTTTTTTATAAAACACACTGATTTTGTTAAACTTTCCTCTACAACATTAGTTTTCATAGTATAAAGATTTGCAAATTCAAAGTGGTGCAGAGTACAAGAGAACTCCCTCACATTAAGTCATCAGCAAATCTCTAATTATAAGTAACAAGGAGGAAACTTTTAATAGTGTGGGACAATGCCATGCAACTTTAAATGTTGACACCAAAGAGGGACAGACTACCACTGGGAATCCAGTGAATCATGATTCTGGAGATCTTGCTCTTTTTTATTTTTTTCTTTCATTATTCTTCTACTTTCCAATGAATCAATGAATTTAAGGTTGCAGAGAGTTTAGCACTGCTCCTTAGAATCTAATTCCATTGGTTGAAGCTCCAAACCAAGACGGTGGTCAGGATACTAAAACGCCTGTTCTCTGTGTGTTGTATCACCACAGTGCTCTTTCACTCATGCACTCTTCTCCCAAATCAGACACTTGCACTGGTCTCTCTCACACACACACATGAAAACCGTGTTCCAGAGACAGAAGGAGAGGCAAAGCAGGATGCAAAACACTAGTTCCATAAGTACACCAGAAAAGGTAGCATTTTGCCGTTGCATGTTTAATTATGCAGTACTGCTATGATTAACTTTTCTTCTGTCCATTTGATTCCACAGTGGCAGAACGTCACTGCCTTTGCACTGCTTCTCTGCGTTTGCCCCGAGGCTGCCGGCAAGCGCTGGTTCCCGCACAGCACCTCGGCCAGCTCCCGAGCCAGCTCAGCACCGCCGCGGGGCCGGTGGTCGTGAGCGCGGCATCTCCAGGGAAGGTACAATGACTGGACTGGCTGCGCTACTGGCCTCATTCAACTCGGCATTGCCGAAGAAGAGCGAAAGAGAAATAAAGCATTAATGTGGCTGTTCGTGCTGCTGAATCTGAGTGGCTGAGGCGGGCTTCTCAGAAAATAACCATCTTGTTATAGAAGGAGCAATGGGAGAAAAGGTGTTGGGGGTGGCCTTCCAAAGGTGGCTGTTGCTCAGAAACTGGCAGGACACTGGTCTGAGCGATTGGTGGTGAATAGCTGCCTTTGCATCAGTTCTTTTTTTATATATATGACACATATACAAACAATACTCTACCTTCTTGCACTTTCTGTGTACATTCATCAAGATTCCACACTATCACACGTTCACGAGAGGCAGAGCAGACAAGAAGCGGATTGATTTTACTTCCAAATGACAATGCAGAAATTGAGTAATGATGGCCTGACAAATACAATGGCTGACAAATGTAGATAAAGAAGAGTTAAATGAATCACTTCAAACAAAGATTATGAGTAATACAAATGGATAATACAAAAACTACAAATGGATAATGTACATGAAATCAACACAACAGTAACTAATTTTTATTTACAGCTTCAAAATCACTTAAACTACAATGTAGCTGTACTGGGTTTGGCTGGGATGGAGTTAACTTTTTTCATAACAGCTTGCATGGCACAGTGCTTTGGATTTTGTGACAAAAATAGTGATGATAACACAGCAGTGTTTTGGCATTGCCAACTACTGCTTGCACAGCACCAAGGCCTTCGCTTTTTTCCCACTTTTTCTCAGTTTCATCCCAATAATAGGCTGAAGATCCATAAGAGGCTGGGAGGGGACACAGCTGGAACTAAATTTTCAGTTTGCTGAACTGGTAAAGGGATATTCCCTACCATATGATATGTGCTCAGCAATAAAACTGGGGAATTGCATGCAAGAAGGTGTTGAGGGCCTGGGAGATTGATTCTGACGTGGCTGTTGCTCAAAGCCTGTACTGGGATTGGTCTACTAGTAGGGGGTGGTGACTGCCTTCAATAGCTTTTTTCTTTCTCTTCCCTTCACTCATTAAACTACCTTTGTCTCCACCCATGACTTCTCACTTTTGTTCATCCTATGTTCTCCCCTACCCTGCTGGGAAGCAGTGAGCAGGAGACTAGGTGAGGGTTTAGCTGCCAGCCAGGGCCAACCCACCACAANGCAGCAGCCGCTGCCCCCTCACCCGGGCAACGGGCCCCGCGACCGGCGACAGCCGCCCAGGGCTGCTTCCTGGCTCTCCACAGCCATGTCCTGGGCTGCACAGAAAGCAGCATGGCCAGAAGGTCTAGGGAGGGGACTGCCCCACTCGTGTCCCACTCGTGGGACGCCAGCTGGAGCACTGCACCCAGCGCTGGGGAACCCAGCACGACATAGATAGGGACCTATTGGACCGGGACCTTAAGGACAGTTGTGAACATATCTTCTGTAAAGACAGGCAGAGAGATCTGGGGTTCTTCACAGAATCACAGTCAGAATGGGTCATGTTGGAACAGACCATGGTGGGTCATCTATGTCAACCTCCCTGCTCAAGCAGGGTCATCCTAAAGCACATGGCACAGGATTGCATCCAGACAGTTCTTGGATATCCCCACACCCATATCTTGAGAGAGACTCCACAACCTCTCTGGGCAGTCTGTTCCAGTGGATGGTCACCTGCACTGTTCTTCCACATATTCAGGTGGAACTTTTTCAGCCTGGAAAAGAGAAGGGTTCAGGGACACATTATAGTACCCTGTGAATATATAAAGTGAGCATATAAGAAAGACAGAGAGAAACATTTTACCAAGGCCTTTAGTGTCAGGACAAGGGGCAAAGACATTAAACTAAGAGGGGGTTGATTTGGATTGGACAGAGGGAGNACAGCTGGAACTAAATTTTCAGTTTGCTGAACTGGTAAAGGGATATTCCCTACCATATGATATGTGCTCAGCAATAAAACTGGGGAATTGCATGCAAGAAGGTGTTGAGGGCCTGGGAGATTGATTCTGACGTGGCTGTTGCTCAAAGCCTGTACTGGGATTGGTCTACTAGTAGGGGGTGGTGACTGCCTTCAATAGCTTTTTTCTTTCTCTTCCCTTCACTCATTAAACTACCTTTGTCTCCACCCATGACTTCTCACTTTTGTTCATCCTATGTTCTCCCCTACCCTGCTGGGAAGCAGTGAGCAGGAGACTAGGTGAGGGTTTAGCTGCCAGCCAGGGCCAACCCACCACAACAGCTTATTTTATTCTTATCACAATAATAAAGTTCATAAAAAATGCTAGTATCTTTCCAGCATTACAGTGAAACCTAATACTTCTACATTACCTTCAAATATTTTATTTATGACTTAGTTTAAAGCAACAGCCTACGAAAGGCTCTATTCTAGCTTTACCTGAGCAGTGGCTGTGTTCCAGACGCATAATTCATTGTGATTCACAGGGAAAGCACAGAGGTGGTGACTGCACGCCAGCTGAAAGAGGGGCTCTGGCAGGTTGCCTTTAAACAAGTGCTTTTCGCAGACAATGTCAGGATCGCGCCTTCCTCCAGATGCACAGCGGGCCCCGGCGTTCTCCATCCTGCGGCTGGGAATGGCCCCGCGGCGGAGCCGGACCACTGGGGCCGCCTTCCCCCGCCGGCCGCGCCCTGACCGCGGGGGCCGAGGGCTGTCACGGCCCCGCTCGGGGCTCCCTCCCGCTGGCAGGCGGAGAGCCCTGGCCCCGGCCCCGGCCCCGNGATGGTCACCTGCACTGTTCTTCCACATATTCAGGTGGAACTTTTTCAGCCTGGAAAAGAGAAGGGTTCAGGGACACATTATAGTACCCTGTGAATATATAAAGTGAGCATATAAGAAAGACAGAGAGAAACATTTTACCAAGGCCTTTAGTGTCAGGACAAGGGGCAAAGACATTAAACTAAGAGGGGGTTGATTTGGATTGGACAGAGGGAGCATATTTTTTACAATGCAGGTGGTGAGGCACAGGAACAGGGTGCCCAGAGAAGCTGTAGATGCCCTGCCACTGGAAGTGCTAGAGTCCAGGATGGATGAAGCTTTGAGCAACCTGGTCTACTAGAAGATGTTCCTGCCCACAGCAGGGGCATTGGACTAAATGAAAGTTAAATGTACTTTCCAACTCAAACCATCTGTGGTTTTGTGACGCAGAAAACACAGCACAGACAGCACATGAAGCAGCATCACCAAGAAGAAAAACAAACCTACTTTCCCCAAGTTTGTGGATGATGCCAAATTGGGGGCAGCAATCAGAAACAAGCTGATGAGAATTTTGTGGAGCTCAACAAGAGTAAGTGGAATCCCACAACTGGCACAGAGTAACTCCATGCAAGATGAAATGCTGAAGGATGGCTCTCTGGGAAGGGACTCCCCAGAAAAGGATCCATACATCCTGCTGGACAAGCTGAATATGACCCACCACAGTGCCCTTGCAGCAGAAGCAGCCAACTGCATCCTGGGCTGTATTAGTAATAGAGAATAGCCATCAAGTTGTGGGAGTTATCCTTCCCCTCTATTTGGCATCTGTAAGGCCACACCTGCAGTGCTATGGCCAGTTTTGATGGTTTTGGTACAAGAAAGATCCTGACATACAGGTGCAATTCTAGTAGAGAGCAAGAAAGATGGTCAGGCAGCTGGAGAAAATTATGTACAGAGAGAGGCTGAGAGAACTGGGCCTCTTCAGCTTGGACAAGAGACAGCTGAGACTTTATTGTTCCCTACAACTACATAATTCGAGGATACAGGAAAGACAGAGAGAGACTTTTCTCAGAGGCACTCAGTGATAAACTGCAACCTGGGAAAACCCAATTAGGGTTACACCCAATCAGTATTTAATTTTTCTACATATCATGACAGTAGTTGAGTATCAGAACAAGTTTCTGAAGAGAGGTTGTGTATCTCTATATCTGGTGCTGTCCAGGAGTCAAATGGACATGGCCCTGAGCAACCCGATTTAATTAGAACTGTTTTGAACAGGAAGGTGGACTGGGGGAGTCTGGAAGTCCCTTTTGACACGGGTTATGATTTTATGATCAAGTTTTTGATCTGCACCAACTTAAACCATTTTAATTCAGATCAGTCACTATCAACCTCAACTGCATTTCAAACAGATACTTTCTATTGGAATGTCTTTATTGTGTCCATCTGTAATTAACACTACAAGCATTCTTACCCTATATAAGCATCTGATATATATTATTACTGACAACATAGTCTCCCTGTGTTTGTTAGTTTTGCCTGAAGAAAGTACCAGTCAAAATTCTCTTTTGTGTGTGCATGAATTTGGATAAAGCCACCATATTGAGCACCAGCTGCACAGAGGTAACTCAGTGCTCTGCACATGACACTGTTTTTCTGAACTGAGACTCATGGCTGGGAATACTAGAGAAAATGTTATTGTTAATATGCTGGTGACAATTTTCATGAGCGATACAGTCATGAATGTGCCACGACAGTTTAGTCGTCTGTAAAAAAAAAAAAAAAAGCTGACACAGCAAAAAGGGTGTTGTTCTGACAGGCAAACAATCCCTGGGAGTCTTAAAGAACTTGTTCTGAAATGTTATGTCTCTGTAACTGCTTCTAGGCAGTTAAACAGTACTCTTTTTTACAATTTTCACCTTACTTTATTTTCATCTTTTAATGTTTGTCCCTACAATACTTTCAACTATCTACTGTCCATAACAGCCAAGGAACTAGCAGCAGTCCAAGGAAGTATCGGAGATCTTGGACTGATTTCTTGACTGATCATTAGTGATGTGTACATCTGCAGGGAGAATTTTATACCTCACCACAACCCTATGAAACACCTCTGTTCCTATGCAACACAGTGCTAAAAGACCTTGGCTCCACATATTCGCACACTTTGGGTACCCACCTATCTCAAATCACAGAATCACAGAACCAATTACGTTGGAAAAGACTTCTGAAATTATTGAGTCCAACCTATGACCGAACACCACCATGTCAACTAGACCATGGCACTAAGTGCCACACCCAGCCTTTCCTTACACACCTCAAGAGACAGTGACTCCACCACCTCCCTGGGCAGCCCATTCCAGTATCTAATCACCCTTTCTGTGAAGAATTTTTCCTAGTGTCCAACCTAAACCTCCCATGGCACACCTTGAGGCTATTTCCTCTTGTCTGGCCGTTTGTTGCCTGGGAGAAAAGACAAACCCCAACCTGGCTGTAACCTCCTTTCAGACGGTTGTAGAGAGTGATAAGGCCTCCCCTGAGCCTCCTCTTCTCCAGGGTAAACAACCCCAGCTCCCTCAGCTGCTCCCTATAGACATGTGCTCCAGACCCTGCACCAGCTTCACTGCCCTTCTCTGGACCCACTCCAGCACCTCCAGTGAAACTGACATCCACGTGGAAAGGGAAAGACTGCTGGAAATAGCAGTTCCTTATCATATCATGCTTTTGTGTCCAACAGAATATTTCTAATGGTCTCAATACTCAATCGTAAGAAGAACTTTAAGAATGAGGTCCAGCAACTTTAAGATTTTAATGTTTTAAGCAGAATAAGAGTCTTTATAGGAACGAAATTGATTTCAAAAAAGCTAATATTTATCAGAATTTGCATTTGGCAGTCTTATGTAGCCAGTTTGTTTGAGCGAGGAATGAAGAGAACAAGTTACATGGGTATTATGAAATTAGAGGGCTTGGAAGACAGAACATTAGCTCAGCTAATACAGGGCCCTTGGGGTACACACAAAGGCTCTCTTGAATCTCTTAGAACACAATGCACTCCATGCAGATTTTTTTTTATTATTTCAATCTTTCACTCTTGCTTATGATTTTAAGCAGCTCAGTCAAGTCCAGGCAATTGTTGAAATCAATGGGTATTCAAAAGCAGATTTTGTTGGGTTTTTTTTCTCAGTCACACTCTTTTCCTTGATCTTAGGTCAGGTGTGTGCCGACACCCAGATAAACTGTCACTAACCCACGGAGGGACACCTATCCTCCAGCAAACATCTTACATCCAATTTCAGTGCAGCTGAAGGAAGGCTTCTCTAATTATAAGTTTTCGTGATTAAAAATGCTTCGCGCGGCGTTCCAAGCCCTCCCCGTTCCGCCCCTGGCCCTCCCCAGGCCCTTCCCTCAGCCCGTCCGCCCGCGCCCCGCCCCCTCCGCGCGCTCTCGCGATACCGGGGGCGCGGCCATGCCCGGGGCGGGGCGGGAGCGCCCGGCGGTACCGGCGGCGTTCAGGGGCGGTGCGGC
>VZTH01017993.1:104044-124775 GCA_013397815.1 Aleadryas rufinucha
GGGCCCGATGCCGGGCCTGTCGGGGCCGCCCGGCGGCAGCGGCGCGGAGCCGCCCGCGTCCCCCGGAGCCGCCGCCGCCTCCGACGAGTGTCCCACCCGCGGGGAGGCGGGGGCGAGCCGGGGCGAGCAGAGCTGCTCGTTCGTGGCTCTGTCCAAGGTCTCTTGGAATCGCTTCTCCTCCCGAGCGCTGCGCCAGCGCCAGGACGCTTTCGTTCTTTCCTAGATAACTTTAATTGATGTGGAGCTCCTCCTGTGCCTCCACTCGGCTCTTTCATCACTACTTCGATGAACAAACAAGTGACAGAGAGTCACCTCCCTGATATGGGGGAAACAAAAGACTGTTTTTTCCTATAGCTGTTGAGGCAGTTTTGTCAGTCTGGCAGGTTTAGCGAATGCTGCACCTCGTTCTTTTATGCTGTCTTTGCAGAATTGTGGCCTTGCAGTAGAGAGGCCTCTGGGGCAGAAAACGTCGAACTACAGAAACAGTTGGGCATTATTTTCTATTTTTTTTTCTTCCCTGGATCTGTTCAGTTGTAGAATTTACAATGTTTGAGTGACATCTCAGTGGAAGTAATGCAGTTTGTTTTGAGGCTAGCAGGGTACGAAACGACTTACAGGCGGCTTTCTGGTTTCAGATGATTGTAGTGTCCTTCTGGAAGGAATGAGGGGATGAGAATCTTCCTCTTAAACATGAAGGTGTTCAGGCTTGTGGCTTCTGTGATTTGCATGTCAAATTCAGTCAGCTGTATACTTTGGAAGCCTTCAGCAAGGTTTGGAAGTTGCTGCTTTGCACACAGAAACTTAGTGCAGCTGTTCAGAGGGCTGGAGTGTGGCAGGCATGCTCAGGCTGTCTGACTGGGAGCATGCAGTAAGGAGGGAATAGGCTGTAAGAGCCTTGATCTTGCAGCAGTCCTTTCCTCTTCTGCTTGCCCCGATACCTTCAGCCTTATCTTTTGTATGCAAATGCTGTAAAGAGCTGAGCATTTGTAACAAAATCTTCTTGAAAGTAAATGCATTTTTTTCAGGGAAAATACGCCAAATTTGGTCCTACCACACATCAGGATCATAAATTAATGTATTACCTCATTAGATAATTTGTTTTTATTTCTAACTCTACCCCAGTGCAAGTTGGAATGCCTACTGCTTCAAGTCCACATCCAGATTTGCACCTTTACTGTCTTTTGAAGTTGAGATGAGAGGGTGGGAGAACAAATAGGATGCCCTAGAGTACCTCATATAAAGTTAAGCATCTTCAAGCATGCAAAAGCCTTCCTTTCCTTAACTGTTAAGTTTGGTTTTTTTTAAACTGAAGATAAAATCATTATTTAGTTTCATCCCTTCTGGGTATCTGTCATGTTTGGCATTCATGCAGGTGGAATGAAACTAAAGTTTCTATGTCAGTTCTCTTGAAAGAACACTGGCTTGATTAATTTCTGTTTAACTTTTGGAAATTTAAGCCATTTTATTCTGACAAAGTTCTGAATCTTGGCACTGGTTTCTGTGAGTATTAAAAAATACAAGTTAATGAACACACTTAATTGAAGTTAACTTTGTGTGGACTAGAGAGGATTTATAAAAATTGCCAAATTAAAAAAAAAAGTAATAGATTGCTTCCAAGAAGGGAATATACTAAAATCTGAATTGTGTTTTGTATTCACAAGGTAGCACACGGGACACAGGAAGAATCCAAATACAACTTAGGACCATGGCAACATACTGGAGAAGAATCCTGACAGTATTTGTGACAGCTCAAGTACTATTTGTGGTAAATGCCTTTGAGGAAGAGGACATACCGGAGGAATGGATTCTTCTTCATGTTGTCCAAGGTCAGATTGGAGCAGGAAACTACAGTTATTTGAGACTAAATCACGAGGGAAAGATAGTTCTTCAGATGCGGAGTTTAAAAGGTGACGCAGACTTGTATGTATCTGATGTGACGCTTCACCCCAGCTTTGACGAGTACGAGTTACAGTCTGTAACTTGTGGCCAAGACATCGTCCATGTGCCTGCACACTTCCGCCGCCCTGTGGGAATAGGGATTTACGGCCATCCCTCTCACGTGGAGAGCGAGTTTGAAATGAAGGTGTACTACGATCGAACAGTTGTACAGTACCCATTTGGCGAGGCTTCTTATAACCCTGAGGAGATGGAGGCAAACCAGAAATACTCACAGTCTACAGAAGACGAATCCCAGGATGAGGAGTCTGTTTTCTGGACTATACTTATTGGAATCTTGAAATTAATACTTGAAATTCTTTTTTAAATTGATACACACTGGACTTAAGTCACACTTCATCCTGTGGAATTGGTATGAATGACTTGCTGTAATAATTACTACCCGCTATGTTTCCTGAAAAGATATTCAGGTTACATTTCCTAAACCAGAAAGGAAGGGGGGAGAAAAAGCCATATTTAATTTTATATTGTAAATCCTCCCCAATACATAAAATGAGCAGCCAGCACAGTATTTGCAGTGCTCTTCAGAAATCAGGGCTTTAAAATGAATGTATAGTTGGGATCTTGTTAAATTCATTTAAAATAGGTGCTTAGGAAAATCAACTCCAATTCAGTATTTTCTATTGTTTTTTATAAAGAAAAATGAATAAACTACTGCACTTCAGTCCCCCTCTCAATTTAGATCATATTTAAAAATGAAACCTGCTTCTTTTCTGAGCAAGTATCTCCAGTAAAACTGATTAGCAACGTGTTTGAGTGCATTCATGAAGTTGAGGAGCTTAGGGTGAAGGAAGGAGAAAACAGTCAATCACCTAAGGGAATAGATGGTCTGTATTTTGACTGCGTGTGCTCTACATCACATCAGCCATCTGTCAAACAGAGGTTGGTCCAGTCACTCATAACCCCTACAAATCCATGACCTGAATCAAGTGCATGTTGCTTCTTTGCTATTACTGCAGGGAGAGGGAACCTTCAGCTGTTGGTACTTGTCAATATGACATTTTCATCTCTCATTAAAAACAACACAGCATATAGGTATCTCAAACTTGAGAGGTGCTTTCTTACACTTCCCTTGATAGCTTTTTGTGATTGATGTTTTTTTTCAAGCACGTATTTATGAATAAGTCATTAGCTTGCAAGGAAAATTTCTGCGTTAATGGATTTGCAGTATACTGTAAGAAGGTCATCTCATGCCCACTCTTCCTTAGAAGTTACTTTTTCCAGGAATACTTTTTGCTTTGGTCAAGGCTTTCAAAATAACTAGTTGTTATGCAAATAAAGTATATTTAAATTGCTCTGTAATTTTCTTTTCACAGAGCTTACTGATGAGTGCACTGAAATAAACAAGTATGTTACTATAATTTTATACAAACATGTATAATTTAAATTTCATTACTGAAATACTTCTTTTTGAGTGGGAATTTGGCTTGTCTATCTCTACATCTGACAGGACATTAGTGACTTGTATCACAAAAAAATCATTATATAGACAAAGTTTATTTAGTAAAATGGAAAAAAAAAGTGGTATTGCTCCTCTTAGAGTGGTTGATTAAATAGCACCAAAGTATAATTAATTTGTGCAGTTAAGTTTTGGACAGCAAGTTTTTAGGGCTTTTTTAGCCCTCCTTGCTGTTTTTCCCCCTTCTTCCTCCTCTTCTGGGTACAGGAGGGTCTTTCTGACAACAATCACAAATCCAGCGACCTAAGAAAAGAAAGTTATCAATTATTGGGAAACTAAGTTTGTTATTCTCTCATCTATTTAGGCAACCCTTCACCATTCTGTTAGGTGCCTATCTATTTGCAGTAGTTCCTTTAATGCAAACAACCAATGCTTTTCTTTAAAATTGAGCATCTCTTCTATAAAGCAGCATATACAATTCACACTCCCTTGCAGACTCATTATGTGTAACCACTGGCTACACCAATCTTCACGGACCTCAGGAAGTGCCAGCACTGCCAAAGAGGTGGTTATTAGGTACGAGCTTGACAAACAATGCTTGAGTTTGCCAGTCCTATTTTCAGGTGAATAACTACAGTTGGAGGTCATGAAGTTAGCCAGAACAGAAATGAATGGCAGTTGGGGAAGCATTTAACTGTTTATATTACAACAGCTGGAATCAAAGGCTGCTTTAGTAATTTTGTAGTTTTGTAAACATATAATCTATTTTGTTTACATTCTTAGGTCAGCCTCAGAGTGAAGTCAGCCACAGAAGCTGTACTAAAGTGACAGCTAGCTCCAGTGCTTCCCAAAATGGGGCAGTACAGCGTGTTTTAACTACTGACCAGGGAATACTGTCACTTCCACTGAATATGTATTCATGAACTTAACCATGGAGTTAGAATTACATGTAAAGCAACAGTACCACCCATTATTTTCTTTCTACTGCCCTGAACTGGCCAGATGATAGGAGTAACTGGGCAATTCAAAGCTACACGCTGCCTGACTGCCATGGAGGTACTTCTGTTCCAGTTTTGATGTTTAAGACTAGAAAAAGGAATGAAAGGGTTTAAAGAGGTATTTACAAATACTAAATTGAGACAACTATTTCATTAAGAAGCTAAAACAGTACAATTAATGTGAAAGCTGTACTCTAGCGATATGCAGCAATACAGTTTCTTTTACAGGTTTCTTCAATGAAAAGAGGTAGTTATTCTCAGTATTCTGTGGATATGGAAAAAAACCAGTTCTGAGTGAGCCTGTTTAGATTATGCTGTGAAAGCCAATTATATTTCCTACACAGGAGTTGCCAGGTTTAACTGTGCACAACCAAATATACAGAAATAAAGCTTAGTAAAAAAATCAGGTTCTACAGTGTGAATACTTTCCTACAGTATTTCTTACTCTTACCCTTCACACTTGTTTTAAACTATTCTTTCAAAAGCAATGTATGTATTAATTCTGAGAGAGCTCAGGACTCAGAGGAGGTGAGAAGGGAACAAGTAACTCTTACTTCATTACCTGAAGGGATAGCATCAAGCCCCACACAAAAAGTGTGATAACCACGGTCACATACATCACAGAACATCATTTCTTCTTCATGGTGAGGCTGCCCGCATATAATGCATGTTTTACACTCCATACATTGCCAAGGGTAAGTCTTAATCATAGCAACAAGCTCCGGGGTCATATCAAGGCAAGAAGGGTGGCCTAGATTAAAACCAGTATTATTACTTTTATGCCTGAAATGAAATTTAAAATTAGTTACTGTTTGCTTTTACCAAACATGAAGCTTAGCTCACCTCCTGGTGAGATCCTACAGTGCAGAGTGTGCGAGCATAGAGAACATGAAAGAGAGATGGGGTCTTAACAAAGGACAGAAAAGGCAACTGAACTGTTGCTGTACATGGTATACACTAAATATGTCCACAAAAAGACCTGTCGAATTCCCTTAGGAATCTACATAGTGTTATGTAGATACTTACCACTGTTGTCACACTGGGAGCAATGTATAAGAGCTTCAGCTTTTCCTTTCTTGTTGGACTCCTTACCCTTCAGACAAATTCCACATATAGCATTTGGAATGACCTTTGGCTGGAAGGGTAGAAGAGGGCTATAAATTCATTCCAGAAGAATTTACAGATTTAACAGGAAATGTCATCTATCTCCTTAACTATTAAAATTAATAAACTATCTGTCAGGATGTGTGAACCCTGAAACATGTGACAATCACTGACAAGCAGCAGCACTGAAAAAAAATCATAGATTTAACTACATAAAATTTAACATTTGTCATACATAGTGAGTTATATGTAAATCCAATTGGATCAAAAGCATGTACTTGCCCCTTCCTATTAATTCATCAGCTAACATTCTCCTCATGGTAAACTAAACATGACATACAATAAAAAATGTCAGGAAGATTCTTCCAATATAGAATACTACTTTATGAACTATGTGGATTTCCTGTTTATGAAGGAAATTACATATAATTTTTTATTTGCATACATTGCTTTTTTCTATCTTCAGTTTAAAATTATCTGGTTAGCTATGCTGTACAGGGCTGTATTTCTATTACCATTCCTTTTTGTATCCAGTCATAATCACTGTAAGAAACAGAGACTTGCAACAGATTTACATTTGTAATTTTTAAGTGATCATCTGGAGTGTGTCTGGGTCCATGAGATCTATTTAAAGAGTAAGAGAAATAGCAGGCTGTTAAAATGAAACATCTATGTATTCGGTGTCGCAACTCCATATATAAACCAGCAGTTTCATCCTGATGAGGCCTGAGGAAGAAGTAGGGCATTCCAAATTTCAGAAACATGGCAGTAGTTCTATTGTTGAGCTTTGACTGCAGCATTATGAAATTAGTGAGAAATGTAGTCTACAATTAACATAGTGCTCACTGATCTTAAACTGATTAGTGCCAGTTTTTTTCAAAACAATGTTGCTGCAAAGACCCAGCTAGGAGAGGGAGCTGAAGGCATATTCTCTTCTAAACAGCTTGTCAGTAAGCAAGAATCCCAGTCAACTACCAACCACAGGCGGGGAGAAGAATGTGGTTTGCTTTTAAAATAAATTTTAAAAGTGAAAACACAAATATATATATATGTATATGTGTGTATATATATTTATTCTGAAAAATAATTACAAAGATCTTTTGCAATACAACTTATCTTTAAGTGTGTTTATCTCCCCAGCCAGTTTTTGACAGCACCTAGCAAGGTAATTAGTATCTTGATTCATTTTTAAAGTATCAGGCTGCACTGCTTTAAGTTTCCTGAAGTTCTCAATCTGCTTTTTATGTCAAAACATGTCTACAGCCTGCTTCAAATTGTTTGGTCTAAGGAATTTTATTCAAGAAAGAAAAACACCACACCAGATGTTTATAGGTGACTTCCTTCAAAAGATGACAGAGGCATTCACAGACACTTTTTTTTGCTTATTTATTTTAAAAAAGCAAAGTCAACCTGTTTTATACATAAATATAATAAAACAGTAAAAGAAGTCTAACACACAAACATCACTACAAAATAATAAATATAATGGAAGCAAAACCACACAAACTCTTTTACTGTTAACTATACTACGTGTCCTACATGTATACCTTTATACCCTGCTCCTCCCAACAAAAGTGGCACATGCTTAAACCTTGTCAGTGTGGCAGCATTTACCCTTCCATTGTTTAGGCTATTTTAATTGTGTTTTAATCTAAGAAACTGAGCCTTTCTAGAATAGCAAGTGCACTTTTTTAATCAGACTTCTGGCTTGTTACAGATTTGTATTTTACTGCCTTTAATATACAACAGCACACTCCCCAGTACTCCAGCCAAAGTGAGCGGCGTTTTGGACACACACCAGTGTTACAGGTATGTGCAGTTCACACTCAGATACACATAACTCTCATTGATATAGATGCATTTATTACCAATGCTTCCATCTAGTCTTAGTTCACTAAACTGTATTCATTAGAAACCGTGCATATTAAGGGGGGTGAGAATCACAGCCTATTAAGAATGAAGTTCCAACAGTATGGAAGTATTTTACAAAAATGAAAAAAAAAAAAATCAAGACGATTCACATATCAATCTAGTTCAGTTCTACCACTATAAATGGCTTTCAGAAATGCTATAAAAAAGTCTATTAATTCCAAATGGGAAGTCACAATATCCCATCTCATTAGAAGTAAATTTTGCTTTCTGCATCCTCATCTTACTGGGATAAGATAGGAGAGAAAATGAATGCAGGGTCAAAATGATGACTGTGTACTGTGTAGGTTTTCGCTTCCATGCTGCTGTGCTGCAGCTCTCAAAGTAAGCTTTCCAATTACACAATTTTATAACATCCTATTCTTAATGCAAAGTGTTACATTTTCATATACAGTGGCCCAAACCAGAAGTGTTGCAAAATAAAGATACTCAATACATTTCATTTTTATGTGCAAAAAAATGTCCTGTACTTTTAACAGTACCCTGTGTGTGCAATTGCAGTAGTCAGTCCTGCAGCAACAGACTCGCTACTTGTAACATGACAAAATGTAAAACACATGCTCATCGTTCTTTGTTAAAGAACTGACAATAAAAAAAGATTCCATATAAAATACAGTATTTCTTTTACTTGAAAATAAGTCAGTGGAAATGTATGGAATCCTGTAATACTCATAACATGACTTTAACTATACATATATATGCTGATGCCATAGCAATTATCCTTCAGTTTTAACTACATGTAACCAAAAACTAGTGTCCTACAAAAATAGTCCAATATTAAAGAACAATATAGAACAAAAGTATTATAAAGATTTCACAGGGAAAACATTTGAATCAGTTAAGCCTTCGGCTCAAAGTGCCTTAACATGTAGGCACATATGGTAGGTATATTGTTATCTGGTACTTTTATAGACTCACAAACAAGAATCATTCTGTCTTGCCAGTTAAAACAGCTCACATAATTTGGCTTACTGCAAGCTTTCAAATGTTCCCACAAACAAGAAAGCCAATCCCCTCACCCTCCCAACACATCACCACCACCCCTGACTTAACAACAGCCTGATGGTTGATACAGGCAGGGTATGCTGACATGGCAAAGATGTGGCACTGTGAGTTTATACCAAGACCTTGTTACTGACAGAATCAGTGATTTTAAACTAGTAAGTAATTGCTATGGGAATCCATTTTCAAAATGCAGTGCTGTATACTACTCTTCTACAATTTTAAGTTCAAAACTTTGCTGAAAGTTCTGCTCCATCAGTTCTCTCTCTAGGCATTCATAAGGCCATTAAACAGATTGGACTAATCAAACGCTTGGGCATCTCACAGCTAAGTGAAACTTCTGTAAACCAGTAGCACACAATTCTAATGTCAAAGCTAAAGCAAAATTTCAGCCTTCATCTTTGGACTTCGTGTTCATGGGAATACTAAAATGCATTCTATGTCTACAACTTCTTGCAAAGTTACATATAAAAATATATATATATATATGTGGTAACCACAATCTCCACAGTTCACGCATTTCTTAGTAAGTTCCTGAAAAGAGAAAACGCAACTGGAACTTGCTGTCTGTTATGAACTTGTACAGATACTATATGTAGAGGAAATTTATCAAAGCTGTCCAATTCTTGCTGGAAATCAGCTTCTTATTGTAAGTTATAGTTTATTTACTATTAACTTGGTAAATAAAGATAGTAGATATTTATTAATATAAAATGCAAGCCATCAACAGCTCACTTTTGCTGAGATAGATTCTCAATATGTACAAAGTTGTCACTGACAAAAGTGTTCCTTGTCCCGTAACTGTCAATAAGCATTCCTGACTGGTAAACACTCAACCCTACCTTGACTTAGTGTTTTCCCTCTTTATGGGTCTATTCCTGCTCCCATGTAAGTCAATGGAAAATTCTCATTCCTCTCAGTGGAACAGGACTAGACAATTACGTGCTTTAAATGTGTTACAGTTTACTCAGATCCTCTCTCAGAATGCAGAAGAGTAACACAAACGATGTCAATTCCCACTTCTTCTGAAAAGTATTTTTATCATAATTTTTGGAATTATTACACAGGAATACTGAAGATTTGGGTCTTAGGTTTGACAATCACTGCTTGATAGCTGAAATGTCTTAACATCTTCACCAAGTTTCTAGTTTAGATAAAAGCATATTGCCCACAAACATTACTACATTGTATGAACTACATAAAAGGCAATTTTCCATATACTGTTACAGGGGTTACATAGTGTTGTCTATACAGCTGTAGTAAACTTTTTGCCTTCCATCCTATACATTGTAACATCACAGGATAAAAGGCTGTATTTAAAATTAATGTCATAACAATATGTTTAGCCATACAGCTGCACTTTACAGTGCTGGTCTCTTGGTATGCTGCCATATGAAATAGAAAAAAAAGTAACAAATAGTGAATGCTAGCTTCAAACTGGCACATACTTCTGACTGCTATGTTAAAGCAGACAGAAAGATGTTGAGTTCCCATGATAAATCCACGATGGATTTTTCTAGCGTTACTTCCTATGAATCTAAGAAGTTAACACAATAGGAGGCCACTGTACAGCTCGGGTAAAGAAATGCCCCACATGAAATATAAGCAAAAAGGAAATAAGGAAGCAAACAGATGGAGCACACAACAGGAGAACAGCTAGTGAAGTACAGCAAGCAGAAGTTCCACATTATTGAAAAAACCAAACACTTCAGGGAGAAGCTGGTGAGTAAAATTCAGTCAGGGGCTTTTTTCTTCTACCTTGTACCCAGGAACTGATTTGGGTAATACAGAACGTTTGGAACCATCTTTTCTTGGAGTAGCACTTTTGTCTCTTGTTTTTTGTCTTCCCTGAAAAGAATCCTCCTGGTTGTCTGTGGCGCAATCACCTTCAGATACATTGCCAGACGAATTGTCCTATAATAAAAATACCATAGCTATATATTTCTTTTTTTTGGATAGACAGACAAGTCTTTCCTATGCCCCTTAGAGCCAGCTAAGGTAAGAGAAGGATATGTCATTCCTTCTGCAAAAGCATGGGGTTTATCACAATCCAGAACACCTTTGTTCACAACACTCATAATCTGTTTTTTTCTGGTTTAAGAGACTGGCATCAGCAACAGCGGTCATGCTTTCTAGTTGGTCTTGGTACCAGTGTGGGGAGCACAAAAGTGTAATTCTTTGAACCGTTTTCCATTAGAAGCCAGAAAGAAATCAACTAAATGCAAGATGCTGTTTACAACGTAAAGGGCCAGCAAAAAGTTAAAAGTGCCCTTGTCACGTATCTAAAGCGTACAAGCACTGCCTTGAATTAAACAGGTGAAGGTTTTTTTCTGCCACCCTCATCTACTATTTTCACCAGGAGCAATCTAAATATTTAATTTGGACTGCAAGCAGAAGAATGCCATCAATGGCAAAACACGCTTCCATATTTAATACAGAACCAAACAACAGAATTTATTTTGCAGTTAAAGTTGTTTTTTTTTTTTTGAGGAATGAGGAGGCAAGAAAGAGGGGAAGAGGTTCAAAGAGGATGAGAGATCAATGTAAGCATAATTAAGAGCAGCAGCACAAGACTTTTCTCAGAAAGTGTTAATAAAGGCTTCCAAAAAGCTCCACAAGGAAGCAGTGTGATTTACTCACATTTATTACAATAAAACCCAAGAGGCCAAATAACAATGGTGCCCTACAGTAAACACACTCTGTAAAAACACAATAGTAATCAGCCTCTGCCCCACATCCTAAAATCAAAACAGACAAAACAGACATAGGGCAAATGGAGGAGTGTAACAAAAAAGCAGATCAAACTATAATGGCAACAAGAAATGGTATGTTTCACCCTTATTATAGGGAAAGGGTTAGTTAGGACAGACCCACTAAAACACTACAGAAACGAAAACTGCTACCAACTCCAACAATGTGGGGGGGTTAGGGGGGGTGAAAAAGGAAAAGGTATAAAGCATATTGTGGAGATCACCAGGGAGATCTGACAAATGATAAGTAGCCCAAATCTGATAATGTCTCACCTCTGTGTTTTTTCTGAACTATATGCCCCCCTCCATGACTAACTAGCTAAGAAGCCCTGCTTCCATTGTCAAAACCACTTCACAGGAACCTGATTATCAATTTTCCACACTTCTCTACACTTTTCAAACTCAGGGACATTTTTCCTTCTGCATTCTGTCACAAAAAAAAGATGTCTGAGCTTCTGTGAAAAATCAAAGGATAGTCTGCTTGGTCCAATTACTTTTCTTTACGATTAATGAGAACGGAAGTCAGTGGAAAAGGATACTGGGAAGACCAACTAACCAATTGTAAAAAAGCTGAAGTGTGATTAAATCAAAAATTTGCAATGACATTTAGCATGCTGTGTTTATGAGATTTCTTCTTCTCAAAAAAATGCAAACAGAAATAGTGTATTAAACACCCATCTCTCCTTTTGTTAACCTACAAGCTGACCTCTTCCTTTCTTCTTCAATTATAAGTATCTTACAAAATTCAAAGAAGATAAATATTTACATGGCAATTTTTAGAATTGTACATACCCATCATCAAACATGTTCATCAATCACGCTAGAAATTGCTAAATGCACTGTGACATTCCACTGCTGTTAAAATTAGGGTTAAACTTCTGGAAAGAGATTGTCACCAACATACAAACAGCACCAATACATTAATGGTTCAGTTGTACTCAGCTAATTTGAAACTCAGCTAGCTCTTGAGCATTTAAAACACTATCAAGGTACTTATGTGAAAGTTTCCCTTAAGTTTCAACTACCGGTTAATTTTGTATTTGCATAAGTGAAGAGTACATAAATATCTTTTAAAATATGTATTGTAAAGCAAAAACACCAGTGCTTTTTACCTTCTTTTAAATTAGAATGAAATAACTGTTTCTATACTGAGTACTTGCTCCTTCTACATCACAAAAAGAAAAAGTTATGAGGTTATCAACACCTTTGCTTTGGGGACAGATTCCATGGGACTTCAAACAGCAAAATATACTGTGACCTGAACTACAGTGTTCATTCTCCTCAGAAATGCCAGCAACTTTCCTTTGGAAAAAGGGCATAATGAAGAGCTGCACTGGGAAATTTCTTCAAAATTTCTTTAAACAAAACAGAAAGAAAAAAAAAAAAAAAAAGGCCTGAAATTTCAAGTATTTGTTCAATGTACTTTGAAAATGGACCAAAACAGAAAGCTGGAGAGCAACGTTATGAAATAAACAAAAGTATTAAAAAAGGTCTTCCCTTCATTTTGCAAATGTTAGAAGATTCTACAAACAAACTAGTTAAACTAACAAAAGTGAAGGAAAGGACTTTTTTGTTCAAGAATACTTTCAATTTATCTCACCGAACTGCCTTTGGTTTTCCGTTTTTCATCACCTCGTCCTTCCTCTGCATCATCTGAATCTCCATCACTGTCCAATGCAGGCAGCTCTGGATCCAAAGGAGGTTCGTAAAGAGCTGTGTTTAATGGCAAGTAACGAAGTTCATCTGGAGAGTACCTGAAGTTAAATAAATAAAATTCATTAATTCATGTGTACTTTATGCATAAGCATTAAGTCACACAGTATACAGGAACTTCCCTGAGAAAGAGTCTCCTTTTTTTCAGAAAGGCACATAAAAACATGCAGTTCTGAAAACAAAGGAAACATACTAATTTCTCCTCCCAAATGTGATACCATGTATAGTACTTGTCTTCTTTGTAGAACAAATATTCAAGGAACACAGGAGAGTGTATTTGCAAAGTTTTAACCAATCCATGTTACTGTGCCAAACAGACCATACACTGTTTATGAATGTAACGTGCCCCATAATGTGTACAATTCTAACCCAGGGCACACAAACATGTCCAAAGCAAAATAAAGAAAACAGATGTTTAGCTAATTATTGAGAAGAAAACAATGCATACGAAAATGTAACTTCAAAAGAATGTAACGATCTAATCCCATTGTTTACAGCCAGATACAGCTTAACATGCATAATCTACCCTTTTTCTTTTTAACCTTAAAGACTAAGAAAAAAGTAAAAGTCCTCTTACTGCTGAGGACAAGCATTGTAAGGAACAGGATACTATTTTGCTGCATATTTTGAAAGGTCATGTCCTTCACTGAGATGGAAAAGTAGTTTCACTTGCAGTTTACAAGTGCAAAATAAACATAATATGTAGCAATTTTAATTCAATTAATTTAATAAAATTAAATACCATCTCTATTGTACAACAGTAAGACTTCAGCAAAATCTTCAAATCCATATGGATTTGTTCAATGGTAGCCACTGGTAAAATCTTAAATTTATGTCAACAGTCAAGTAACACGTTTTTCATGAAATGCAAAGATCCAGTCTGCAGTGTCGTTCTCTCTCACTTACAAATCCAACATCAAACTTAACCCACAAGACCAATCAAAATTTTTTAAAGAGTTTCTAAAAATTCAACATAGAACAGCAAGACTGTCACACAGAAGACACACGATCACAAGCCAGCATTACAACACTTTGATACAGAAACATTAATTTTAGCACACGTGCAGAGGCAGATGGTAAGTAAACAGGAGGGTAGCAGGAGTGAAATCAATATCTCTTTTTACCATGGTAAATACCTGAGCAGGACAAATCTCAGGCACTGCAATACATCAGCAGAGGTAGTGCTCTTGCAGTCAGTATTGTTTTATTGACACAAGCTGTCACACTATGCATCTCTGAAGACAAGCAAGTGTCTCAAACATGAAATTAATTTGAAAACTTACAGCAAAGACATTGAAACATTTTCCACCTGTGAGATGTAGACAAAAGAGATCAGTGCAACAGAACTGGCAGTTGGAATGCTTTTAAAATACCTTTTGTAGTACTCCTGGAACTGGCCGGGTATGAGAGCCACTGGATAAGGACTAACCTTTGTTCTCTCTGTAGGCAAGATTTTGTATTTTCCTTGAGGCACCTGGATAATCTGCATTGTTTAATATAAAACAATGACATTTTTGTTTCACATACAAACTGTTGAGCCTTCCTCACCAACTATTTCCCCCAATATTTTTTAATTTGCCAGTTTTACTGAATTGGAACAGCTACCATGAGAAATTCAATTCATTAAAATGGTAAGAGATCCCACTCACAAAACAGTATCACAGATTAAACCAATTACTAAGCATCTAGCGAACTGAACAAAGATTAGGTAAGATCACTTTAAACAGTATACTATGAAAAATAATTTTAAAATTAAAACCTAGCAATTGAAATAGTAAACATTAACCATGTTTACTATTATTTAATATTTTCAAGTCTAAAAAGTTTGCAGATTAAATATATTTGAGATTACTTTAGCAGTATTACCCATTTAACAGCAGAACTGTCCCTATATGAGTGAAACAATGATCAAACCTCTTGAAAATAGTTAAAATGGTACCAAACCCAACTTCACTAAAACAAGCAAGGAGCTCCCTCCTCACAAGTGGTAAGAAATTTAAATCTGCCTACATGTGTCTGTAAATCAAAATAGGCTCTTCTTTCTTCCATCCGCTCTCGGTTTAAATTGCTGTTGAATTCTGCAGCTTTCTTGGCAGCTTTTTTAATATATTCTGGAACTTTACTGGCTTCTACTTTCTGTGTGTTCTGCTGCTGCATTTGCTAGAATAAAAATAATTATATTAATTCACATACATTTCACTGTCAGTTTGAGAAGAGCCTTTTCTCACACTCACATCACAGATTTGGTTCCCTTAAATGATATCTACTTACAGAATACTCTTTATAATGATCTGTTATTCGCTGTCGTTCTTTCTCTTGCAGTATAACAGAATACTCGGCATGTTTGGCAGGGTATTCTTTAATCATAAGATCAATTACTTCATCACTACGCAAAGCTGTCAGACCTAAAATAAATAAAAGCAATAATGATGCTATCTGGCAAAAGTAACTGTAGGTTATTTATATCCCACAGTGACCAACTCAAAGTTTTTGAGCAGCTAAAGACAACAACCTGCTGTGCACAATGCTTCCCTTTCTCAAGTAGCAGTGAATTTTTGCCATTTAGCTTTCAAGGCTGATTAGGAGCTTGCTTGTACCCAAGGCTCATGTCATTACTTACAGCTACAGACCCATTCACATTGATTCAACCACCTACTTAAACTCACTGGTGAGGCAGAACCTTTGTTCTAGATGGGACCTCCTGTACTGTTAGTTTCAGTTTCCAACGCCGGTGAAGTTTCATTACCCTGCAGAACCTTTACTGAAACCACGAGGTTTACATAATGCCTCCATATAAATCGAGGAAGAATCATTATGAGAGCAGTTCAGAACAGCAAACTGCACACAGACTCCTGACTCCCAATTAAAGCCCTTCAGAAGTCAGAATGCCTCAGTTTGCAGCTACAATGCAGAACTCCTCCCATGAAGGTTCCAACACAACTAATCTCCAAACATGGACAATAGCATGGAATGACTTATATTACTACTACTGATTATAATTTTAAAAACAGGGGTAGTTAACTCAGCACACATCTCTATTGGATATATGAGGCAGAATGTAACATTTTACTTCTATTAATAAAAATTAGATAGGGTTCTCTTACAGATAGCTAAGTTAAAAAAAATAGCTGGCAGGCGAGAAATAAAGGTGATACACTCAAGATTGCTAGCATATAAGATGACATTAAATTTTCACAGACTCATGATACACAGAAAAAAAATTGTGGCAGCATCATTTAAACTCTAACATGTCTAAGTCACATATATCAGAAGAGTAAGAAAAAAGCTCTTTCAATATAAGCCTCAGCAATTACATCAATCCATTTCAACTACATTCAAGTGCCTTAATATACACTGTTCTAATTTCTAACATAGAAGCTGAACCATTTAAGATACACTGATGTTTGCTGAGCTCCAATGCAATGCAGCAAAGTAAGACTAATGCATATAAAGACACCATGTACATATATATGTAAATATACCACCATATACATATATACATGTAATGTATATATGTGAGACCATACAATTATGGTGGTCTCTTTTCTAAGAAAAAAGGGTTCTAGAAGTTAATTTAGAATATAGCAAAATCTCCTCCAAGTAATTAGAACAGGTCCAAAATGCATTTGTTAATAATAAATCTGGAATACTGATACATCATGGACAATTTACCAAGTTAATAATAAACCAGCTTTAATTTCAGGATTTATGCTTTCAGTTAAGAGGGATGCAATTCTTCTCTAGGAAACTGAACCCCCTTTTTCAGCGTGCCATACTTTTTATACCATAAAAGGAGTCCAATAATTTGTTTTCTTACCTAGTGTGCATTGAGTCTCCGTGATAACATTCAGTTCTCTGAGGTAGAGTTTCTCCTTGTGAGATAAATCTCGCCTTTCTAAATCTCCAAAGAAAACAAAAAAGAGAAATAAAAATGTGTGCAGTAACTGAAACTCCCCCATAAACAATGTCAAAATATTTCATAATGATTTTGTTTCCAGGCAGCTAGAGTCTGTATTACACTATTATTCCAAGAAACAGGACAACTTTATAAATTAAGTTTAATAAACAATGTAGGAACATGGTAAATTTTCTTGACCTATAGTAGGTCGAGACTCCACCTACAGTTAGGATTTACAGAAAAACTAAAGAAATCTGATGTATAAGTTCAGATGCAGAAATTTTTACCATGCAATTTTTCTTTTACCATGACTTTTAAAAATAAATTCCCCAACAAAAGAACCAGATTTGACAATTCTGAATAATGAACGCTCAAATACTAGAACCTCCACAAACATGTTTTTTAAAATTTTTCCAGTGTAGGAATGTTGCCACAATTCAGGAAACAGAACAGAGAGATACATTCATACAGTAAGAAATCACCAAAAAATCACTTAAAAATAAAATTGACATCAGTTTTCAAAAGGTTCTTGCTGATCTAACCCAAATCAGACTTGTCTGCAAATTTTCAGCAGCAATACCACAAAGTCTTACATTACTTGGAAAACCATTGGATACATTTTCAATATGCCAGTAATGAAAATATAAAGTACAACAAGTATAATCGAGGTCTGGTTTTGCTGAGTCTTTTTTTATGCAGTTAGCTCATCCTATAACCAAAGAAGCACACACTACATCCAAACTATTTATGGACACAAGCTCTTAGAAGAAAAACTTTAAAAATAAATACCTGGATATTTTCTTTTAAAGGAAGTCACACCCAAATATTCACTGACTTGCTCCTGAAGCATATAGTATTCGCCTGTTTCATCGGGTGGCCATTTGTATTCTATCAAATTTTCAGCAGGAAAATAGCTATACCTAAGCATAAGAACAATGTTAGAACAAATCACAACAATCCTGAAGAAGAATATTTCATCTCTAGAAATTCAGTAATTCCTATTTATATGTCAATGAGCAGTAACTACAAAGTTGGACAAGCACTTTAGAACAATGCATCCAGTTAACCCATTTCAGAAGTCACTTTGTTATACCCAACTTCACATATATTTCTCTAAATCACCATTTATCAACATGCTAAGGGACAGAACCTGAAGAAAGTGATATCCATCACAAGGGAGAGGACACCAGGAAAAGCAACTACTACAGTGTCAAAATTCAGTCAGGTATGCAATGTTTTAAAAACATGTAAACTGTGCTTCTGACTGTAAATCAGATGCAGCACTTTTTGTGGCATTTTAAAATAAAATGCCTGAAAATATGCTGGGAGCAATACACATCTAGCTATTTACAGGACATCACCTCCATTTGGAAAGATGTATGAAGAATACGCAAGTAAAGAAAATACAGCTAATACTTAAGCATACTGAACAATAAATTCAGACTTGCAATAAAAACTGGGAATTGTAAAAAATGGTATTACCCAAGGTCTTGACTGGAAGTTTCACAGCTCCGAGAACTGTCCCCTGAACCCATACGCCGTCTTTTGGACGGCTGGCTGCCATCATTGGAATTTTCTTCTGTGTCATCCTGAAATGGAAATCAATATTAAAAAAATTAGACTATTCCAAAGATATGTAAAAGAAAAAACATTGCAAGGCAATCCACAATTAAATTTACTTGAACTGCTAAGCCATTCTATGACAGTCATAACAAGCAACTCAGAGGACAGTCCAAACAACAAATTATTCTTTGTTATAAACTACCTGCCTGACACATGGTAGCCCAGAAGGAGAATTGGGTGGCTTCTCACTTGTGGCATAGGTAGAGTTCTGAACAGACAGAGCTGTAGCTCTGACCATCAAGTTCATAATTTCTGATGAAAACTACCTCTGGCACTTGATCAGACTAGCAAACCAAAAGCAAGTGCAGAGCAAAAATACCAAATCCTTGCTGAGAGCTGATGCTTATAAAATCAGGGAAAATATTACAAAAGCAACACAGGAGTTTATGGGCATACACTTAAAATAAAAGGAACGGTATACAGTTTACAAAAAGTATCCTAACAGCAAGTAGCAAAGATTCGTCTCTTGAGATGAAAAAGTATATGGAAGAAAAAACCCAACTTGGTATTACAATAGATACAGAAGAGAACAAAGCTATTCCACAGGAACATTCAGAAGTTAACTTACAGTGTCACTATTCAGATTTCATGTGATCAATATAATGAAAGGGAATAAAGGGTGAAGAGGAAGAAAAAAAGACCTAAGCAAAACGAAGAGTTCCGTAAAATCTAGAAGACAGTGACTCCGCTGATGTTGTGTTTTTCACTACTTTGTTGTCCAGTAATGCTATACAACTCCTACTTGCATCATCAACAACCTCAAACTCTGTCAGAGCATAATTGAAATACAGAAAGCAGAAATCTTTGAGTGAATTGCCTACTGTAACCAGTAGTAGAGCCAAGAATGAAACAGTTCTTTAATCTCTAAAGTGGAGCAGTGTGAAAGAATCAATTTCCTAACTTCTGTGAAAAGTTTAAGCCAGAGGAACCAACTTGTCAGAAATAAATGGATCAAACTCAACTATACTTACTTATTTAATAATGACAACAGTGTTTATTAGGTCTACCTTTGCTAATGTCTTTCATTCTACTATGTTTTACTTAACATACGACTTGAAATATTAACTTAAAAATACTCCAGCAAATAAGAATACATTACTTTTATTATGTAACAGTGTGAAATGTTATAATCAAGACAGGCCATAGGCAAAAAGCATTTGTCTCCTGGATTTTTGGCTTTTTTCTTGTTTTGTGCAATTTTTTACAGTTATTTTTCTTCCTCTTTAAGGGGCAAGAAGAACATCTTTCATGCAGTAATAAAAACTAAACAGCAAAATTTAATGAAACTGTGTTTTCTTAGTGCAGTCATTCTTAAAAAAAGTGGTATGCAGCATCTCCACTCACATTATCAATAATGCCATTTCCTAGTATTTCTGACAATACCCTGTATAAATTCAAACAAACAAAGCAGCAGCCCCCAAGCAAAACAATATTGCACTAGAGTATTTTGTGACACAGCTGCCTCATCAGTAGATCATCTCTACTTCCCTCAAGAATATTAATGCACTCCAAGTCTTTTTCACTGCTAGACAAAAACCCGAACAAGGCCAAAGCAACGCACTGGTATGCCAAAACTTCCAAAAGACTTCAAAACGTCTTTAAAAGACACATGCCAACTTGACAGTTTGGTGGAAGTGCCTGATATCAGTTTCTCCTTTTGCTTTGTAATTTTTCATTTATTAAATCTGGTACTGTTACAAAGTATGAGTATCAATAACACAGATCAGTATCCTCCACTTCCATCTTTGCTTCCTTATTTGCTTAAAATTTCACGAAATTCAATCACACAAGTTCAATTTGTTGCAGACGACTTAGTACAAGAAGCGAAAACACCTGCAATCTAAAGGCACAATGCTGCTCAACCACCCTGTCAAAAAAAAAAAAAAAAAAAGGGGATAGCTCTGTGGCTTTCTTTACACGAGAAGTCAAACACTGCCAAAAAAAGACCCTTGCTCCCTGAAAACGCATGTTTCTTGTAAAAAGCCTCATAGTCCTTACGAAACACGGTGACGTTACAAACTTCTGGTACGTCTATCATTTTAAGATCGACGCAACGCTCCTTTATTAAGCGATCGAGAAGCCTGAACTACCCGAGACGTGTTTCTAACAGCGACTGCCGATCTGTGCCGCGAGTCCCTGGCGCCACAAGTGCCCGCGGTGCCCGGGAAGAGCCGGCAGGGCCAACGCGGAACTGCCTGCGGCCAGACCCAAACTTTCCCCGCTGCGACGCTGCCGCGGTGAGGACTCAGCTGCCGCGCCGCCCCCGGGAAGACGCCGAGGGACTTTCGGGAAGGAAGACGGCCCCGGGCGCTCAACCCCAGACGCGCGCTCAAAGTTCGGCCCAGGGCGCGGGAGGCCG